>CAUYON010189484.1:0-18105 GCA_963573935.1 Arctocebus calabarensis | reverse complement strand
AAATAGCCGGGCGCTGTGGCGGGCGCCTGTAGTCCCAGCTACTTGGGAGGCTGAGGCAAGAGAATCGCTTAAGCCCAAGAGCTGGAGGTTGCTGTGAGCGGTGTGACGCCACGGCACTCTACCCAGGGCGATAAAGTGAGACTCTGTCTCTACAAAAAAAAAAAAAAAAAAACAAAAAAAAAACAAAACAAACTGCAATAACAAAATACCCAGGTGTTGTGGCAGGTGCCTGTAGACCCAGCTACTTGGGAGGCTGAGGCAAGAGAATTGCCTAAGACCAGGAGTTGGAGGTTGATGTGAGCTGTGTGATGCCATCACACTCTACTAAGGGCGATAAAGTGGGACTCTGTCTCTAAAAAAAAAAAGAAAAGAAAAAGAAAAATGGATAAATACTATATAGGCACAAATACAAAGAGTCAAACAGCAATCACTGCTCATTGAAATAACTATTTTTTTTTTTTTTTGAGACAGAGTCTCACTATGGCACCCTCAGTAGAGTGCCATGGCATCAAAGATGACAGCAACCTCAAACTTGGGCTTAAGTGATTCTCTTGCCTCAGCCTTCCAAGTAGCTGGGACTGCAAGCGCCCACCACAATGCCTGGCTATTTTTGTTGTTGAAGTTATCACTGTTGTTTAGCTGGCCCTGCACCATAACCACTGTGCTATGAGCACCAAGCCTGAAATAACTTTTTTTTTTTTTCTTAAGAAATGGGATCTCTTGGGCGGCTCCTGTGGCTCAGTGAGTAGGGTGATGGCCCCATATACTGAGGGTAGTGGGTTCAAACCCAGCCCCAGCTAAACTGCAACAAAAAAATAACTAGGCATTGGTGGTGGGCACCTGTAGTCCCAGCTACTCAGGAGGCTGAGGCAAGAGAATTGCCTAAGCCCAGGAGTTGGATGTTGCTGTGAGCTGTGATGCCACTGCACTCTACCGAGGGTAACAAAGTGAAACTCTGTCTCTAAAAAAAAAAAAAAAAGAAAAGAAAGAAGTGGGATCTCGCTCCTCATTAAGAGGTTAGCTAGGACTACAGGCAAGTACAACCATGCCTGGCTAATTTTTTAAATAATAGATATGGGATCTCACTATTACCTAGGCTGGTTTTGAAGACCTGGCCTCAGCCTCCTGAGCTGCTGGGATTATAAGCATCAGTCACCCTGCCTAGCTGCAATGACAGTTTTATCACTGATATCCTAAAACATAACCAGGTATTCTCCTTTGTTTTCTAAAACTGAAGGATACAGACAGAACAAAACCAGTCAGGAAAAATGTTTTTGGCAAAGATTTCAATGATACCATTAGCACCCACTCAATTCCATGTATTATGAGAGTTCAATCTTATTTTGGCATTAAACTAAAATTGGTATAGGGAAGATAGGGACTAAACACGGCAATATATAATCTCAAAAAAGTAGCAACCATTGAGATCTCATGGATACCTCCATCCAATACAGAATAAAACTCCCACAAATAGAGTACACTTATAAGTGATTCCTCATAACTGAGAGCAGAAATATGGATATGCTTTAGCAAAAGGCTACAGCTGCAGCTTGCAGATGCTGAGCTGTTAGCTCTGTGATCAGCAACCATGCTGTCTGCCTTGCTGGCACTCTGCTCCTGGTTCCTGCCTCAGTCAGCACTTTGGGCCATGCTCAGAGAATTGAGGGAAGTTCCTGTTGGACTGCACCTTTATAATCAAGCAATGGGGGGAAAAAGACCTTCATATCTGAGAATTGAAATGCTGATATGATGATGATGTCTTTATTTCCTCTTCTATAAAAATGAAAATACTACCACCTGGCTTTTATTTCTTATCCCTGGGGGACTGTTATTAGGATAAAAAGCTTTGCAAATTAAGAGCACAATGCATATGGTTAAGTCTATATATTACAGTGGGGACAGAATCCCAAAACATAAATGGAAGGTAGATGGGCACTTTTGTAGGGCAAATAACCATGTCTGCCATTAGAACAAACTCTTGACTTATACTTTCATATTAAGAGGAAACCTCCAATAGTTGTTAAACAGACATAAAGCATATAAAACAGGTTGTGCGCTCCACCTAAAATGACCTTCTTTCCCTTTCTATGGCACTTTCGAAACTCTTAGTTTAAGGTCCAACCAAAACACCACCTCTTCATTAATCTTCCCTGCACACTGAAAGAATTAAATCCTTCCACATCTGGACTTTTTTTTTTCCCCACATCTGGACTCTTACAGCCCCTTATAAACTCCTTTATGATGTCAATTGTTGTATTTTACCACAGGTGATTTATTTCTTTGCTTCTCTGTCTTTAGAGAGTTCTTTCAGCTCTTCACTAAAGCTTCCTAATTCTACTTAACTAACTACAATACAGCATAGAGAAGTTTCTATTCCTTTTCTATTAAGACAGAACTGCCCAAGCTGTGTGCCAAGGAATACTGGAGAGGTAGGAATGATTATTAGTTTATTGATATATTAGTTTCCTCAGCCTGGGACAACCAAAATGTATCACTTTCTATGTGTGCCATGATGTGAAAAGAGACTGGGAAGCACCATAAAAATGTGAAGATTTGGGCAGCGCCTGTGGCTCAGTGGGTGGGATGCGGGCCCCATATACAGAAAGTGGTGGGTTCAAATCTGGCCCCGGCCAAACTGCAACAAAACAATAGCTGGGCATTGTGGTAGGCGCCTGTAGTCCCAGCTACTGGGAGACTGAGACAAGAGAATCGCCTGGGCCCAGGAGTTGAAGGTTGCTGGTGAGTTGTGTGATGCCACGGCACTCTATCGAGGGCAATAAAGTGAGAATCTGTCTCTAAAAAAAAAAAAAAAGAAGATTTAATTTTTTTTTTTTTTTTTTGAGACAGAGCCTCAAGCTGTCACCTGGGTAGAGTTCCGTGGCATCACAGCTCACAGCAACCTCCAACTCCTGGGCTCAAGTGAGTCTCTTGCCTCTGCCTCCTAAGTAGCTGGGACTACAGGTGCTCGCCACAACGCCCGGCCATTTTTTGGTTGCAGCCATCATTGTTTGGCAGGCCCAGGCTGGATTCAAACCCGCCAGCTCAGGTGTACGTGGCTGGCGCCTTAGCCCGTTGAGCCACAGGCGCCGAGCCAAGATTTAATATTTTTAACATTAAACTAATAGAAAAGCAGAGTAAAGCAGTACACAAATTGTGACAATTGAGGTTATCAAGAAAAAATGCAATCCCTAGAATAATTGCTTCACATACTTCTAACTAGAAAATAAACATTTCAGAACATTGGCATCAGGTAAAACATCATATCCTAAAAGAGAGTAAAATAATACATCTACCTTGCGTAGCAGTCAGTCTGAGCAAACACCATATGGTCTGCTAACTTAATCAAAAATATCTCAGAATTTACTTTTTCGACCTGCAGATAAAATGAAAATGAAATTGCTGGAAATATATTAGAAATTATTTTGCCACCCCCAAATGTCTAATAAAATATATAGGGTACCCACGCTTATTCTAAATAAATGAAATTTATTCATTTATCTAAATTCCCTCTGAAAACACAAAAACTCTTCATTAGCCACATTTTAAGAAAAACACATCAAAACATCAGCTTAATCTTGTTTTCTATATTTATTTATTTATTTTTTGGGAGACAGACCCTCAAGCTGTCACTCTGGATAGAATGCCGTGGCATTGCAACTCACAGCAACCTCCAATCTCTGGGCTTAACCGAGTCTCCTGACTCTGCCTCCCAAGTAGCTGGGACTACAGGTGCCTGCCACAACGCCCGGCCATTTTTTGGTTGCAGCCGTCATTGTTGTTTGGCAGATCCCAGCTAGATTCGAACCCGCCAGCTCAGGTGTACGTGGCTGGTGCCTTAGCCACTTGAGCCACAGGCGCCAAGCCTTAATCTTGTTTTCTTTTTTTTTACCATAAGAATGTTTATTTTTGTGAGGTACCCGTAACTCAGTGGGTAGGGTGCCAGGCCACATATACCAAGGCTGGTGGGTTCAAATCCAGCCTAGGCCAGCTAAAACAACTATGACAACTGAACAAAAAATAGCCAAGCATTGTGGTGGGCACTTGAAGTCCCAGTTACTTGGGAGGCTGAGGCAAGAGAACTGCTTAAGCCCAAGAGTTAGAGGTTGCTGTGATGCCATGGCACATAGTGAGACTCTGTCTCCAAAAAAAAAAAAAAAAAATGCTTATTTTGTAAGTGATTTTTAATTCTTTAGCTACAATGTCCCCACATTTTCACATTACCATATCTTTAATACTTTATAAACATTAGTCACAGAATTTATAAAAAGTTAAAAAGAAAAAGTACATTCTTTCACCTGAATAATATCACATTCTATTTAACTTAAAAATTATTCATCTTTTGAATATATTTTCATTTTTATTTTTAATTTTTTTTGCAGTTTTTGGCCGGGGCTGGGTTAGCTGCCACCTCGGGCATATGAGGCTGGCACCCTACTCACTGAGTCACAGGGGCCGCCCATATTTTCATTTTTAATTTATTTCAAAGGAATCATTCTTTGCATCACTCAAGCCCAAAATCCTCTGCCATTCTCCATTCTACCTACAAGAGACAAAGCTCTAGACCTCTCCCATCTCTTGCCTAGACCTAGCATAATTATTTGAAAATTGTCTCCCCCACCCTAAGAATGCAGAAATTTCATCTTTTGCCCAGAAGCCTTTATCTCAAAAATGCTAATCAAGTCACACTTCCTTGCCTAAAAACAAAACACTGCAAGAGTTTTAACTTTTCCTGCCTGCAGGAAAAAATCCATATTCCTGAACACAGCATAGAAAGCACTCTATAACCTAGACATCAGTTACTTCTCCAATCTTTACACTTTCTGTATCATACTTTACTGGACCTCTTCTCTCCAAGCTAATGTTCATTCATATGTGAAGAATTGACTTGGGTATCGTTCCCTAACCAGATGATTGGGGGAGGGGGGTGGCGGGAAACGGGTTAGTAGCGCAAGCCTGAGCTGCAATGGCTTCATTCCGCGTATCAAATTCCTTGATCTTCTGCTGATTTTAAGGCCTTCTTTCCTTCCTTCTTCTTCTTCTTTTTTTTTTTGACAGAGTCTCACTTTGTACTTTTATAGACGGGGGTCTCACTCTTGCTTAGGCTGGTCTCAAACCCATGAGCTCAGGCAATCCACCCACCTTGGTGTCCAGAATGCTAGAATTACAGGTATGAGCCACGACATCGGGCCTTTAAGGTTGTCTTTCTAACCTGTTTTTTATTGTATTCATCTCAAAATCCTTGGATACAGACAAATGTTAACAAAAAAGAGTTCTTTAGGGGGCAAAACATGATAGTAAGAGGGACTTTACCTAACAAATGCAATCAGTGTAACCAGGTTTCTTGTACCCTCAATGAATCCCCAACAATTAAAAAAAAAAAAAAAAAAAAAAGGAGTTAATGGTTCAGTACCTGTAGCTCAGTGGTTAGGGTGCTGGCCACATATACCGGGGCTGTCGGGTTTGAACTCCACCCTGGCCTCCTAACCAACAATGACAACTACAACAAAAAAGTAGCCAGGTGTTGTGGTTGGCACCTACAGTCCTGGCAGCTTGGGAGGCTGAGGCAAGAAAATCATTTAACTCCAAGAGTTTGAGGTTGCTGTGAGCTATGACACCACAGCACCTCTACCAAGGGCAACATAGTGAGACTCTGTCTCAAAAAAAGTTAGCAAATTGTTATATTTCTGTTATTAAATTAGTCCTCTTATTATATAAAAATATTTCCTGTGTGCCTTCCCATTGCCTTACCAAAACCTGTACTTGTTTGAACCTTATTCTAATTTCTTTGATCATTTGTGGGGTGATTTTGTGATGATCCTCAAAAAGATGAATGCAACATGATAGGGAAAGTCAGAATTATACCCCACAAGGAACTATCATCCTCAATCTTTATTGTAACATGTACTCAAAAGGTAAGAGACACAATGTACCACATCCAGAGCTCCATCTCCTTGCATTCTCAAATCACCTTTTAGTGGACATCCTCCTTAGCTACCTCCTCAGATCATTGTTAAACCCATTCCCTTTCTCCTTAGCAGTTTTCATTTTTGATAACATTACAAATATAAAGCATCTTATATATACTATATGTATGCACATAAAACATACACTTTAGAGTACATAATTATTACTTGTTAATTATCTTTATTGCCCATCGCTCACATGAGAATTTAATCCCTATGAGGGCAGGAGCTTTGCTTTACTCACTGATGTAACTTCAGTACCTAGACTAGTGCCTGACACACAGTGAGCACTTAAGTATGCAAATGAATGGAGGAATAACTAGGGGAACAGATTTGATAAATGCCTGAAAGTACCCTGCCCCCTTCAATGTTCAATCCATCAATGAGCTCAAGAAAACTCTAAAATAGACCACTTCATCCATTCTCTCTCTCTCTTTTTTTTTTTGAGACAGAATCTCAAGCTGTCACCCTGAGTAGAGTGCTGTGGTGTCACAGCTCACAGCAACCTCAAACTCTTGGGCTTAAGCAATTTCTCTTGCCACAGCCTCCCAAGTAGCTGTGACTACAGGCACCAACCACAATGCCTGGCTATTTTTTAGTTATAGTTGTCATTGTTGTTTGGCAGGCCCGGACTGGGTTCGAACCTGCCAGCTCCAGTGTATGTGGCTGGTACCCTAGCCACTGAGCTACAAGTGCCAAACCCATCCATTCTTTTTTTAATCATCCACTGTCATGAACCTAATCCATATTTACCATCTTTTTCCTTTCGGATCTTACTGCTTTCAGCCATGATTACATAATTCTTTCTCTTTATCACAGAAAGAATAATCTTTAAAAAATGTAAATCAGGGGGTGGCTCTTGTGGTTCATCGAGTAGGGCGCCGGCCGCATATACCGAAGGTGGTTGGCTCAAACCCAGCCTCAGTCAAAGTGCAAAACAGAAAAATAGCCGGGCGTTGTGGCGTGCGCCTGTAGTCCCAACTACTCAGGAGGCTGAGACAAGAGAACAGCCTAAGCCCAGGAGGTGGAGGTTGCTGTGAGCTGCGTGACACCATGGCACTCTACTGAGGGCAATAAAGTGAGACTCTGTCTCTACACACACACATACACACACACACACACACAAAAAGTAAATCAGATCACATTACTACCCTCTTTTTTTTTGCAATTTTTGGCCGGAGCTGGGTTTGAACCCATCAACCTCCGGCATATGGGGCCGTTGCCCTACTCCTTTGAGCCACAGGCGCCACTTTCTACCCTCTATTTTTAGAGATAGGGGTCTAATTCTTGCTCAAGCTGATCTCGACCCTGTGAGCTCAAACAATCCACTAGCTTTGGCCTCCCCGAGTGCTAGGATTACAGGTACAGGTGTGAGCCACAGCGCCCAGCCATGCTGTACTTTATTGATCTGTGTATGCAAAATGTGAGAAAATGAAATGAAGTACACAAAATGAAACAAACCAAAAAAGCCCAAGGACCTTACATATTTATATCAAAGTGTTTGAAGTTGACGCTAAAAAACAAAATTCTTAAGACAAATCACCAATTCTCCTATCCCTCCTCTAGAAACACTTTAATTCATTCTCCACAATAAAGATGGAAAAGAACATTTCTAGAAGGTCAAACACACCTAGAATGCCATCTTCTCCTACTTCAGACATGAAGACCAGGGCCAGGACAGGGGTGATGCAAGTGAGGTGCCTAGAGCCCAAACAATCAAAATATATTTGGCTGTCATGCTTCTCTACTTAGGGAAACAGAAGTATGGTTTGCTTGTGAAAACTCAGTTTTCATTCAAGGGGGGAAAAAAGGTAATGTCAGTTTCATCCTGGCATTAGCCCAGGAATGGTATGGGATAATCTATCTCATTAAAATGTTTTAAAAGGTATGAAAAGAAAACTAGTCTCACACTAGACTGCAATGCAAACTTCCTGTTTGTCCTGCTGGAAGAAGAACCATACTTTTGACAGGCCAGTAAAGGAAGCCCTCATTCTTCTAAGAAAAGATAGGCTAACAACACATGCACACACCTCAGGATAGTAATATTTATAGCAACCTGGGGCTTATAATCAGTCCCAATGAATTCTAGCTCAAATTTCAAATAAAAGCACACCTAATTGGGAGTCAAGAAACCCCATTTCACATCTTTTTTTTTCTTTTTTTTGCAGTTTTTGGCCAGAGCTGGGTTTGAATCCACCACCTCTGGCATATGGGGCCGGCGCCCTATTCCTTTGAGCCACAGGCGCCAACCCCCATTTCATATCTTAACATTTTCCCTTTCCCAACTTTTCTACTTTTCCATTTCATCACTGCTTAAAATAAGCGCACAGATTATAAACTCTCAAAAAACTCTTCAAGCACTACTAATCCTGGGCGGGGCACAGTGGCTCTTACCTGTAATCCTAGTATTTTGGGGGACCAAGGCAGGTGGATTGCTCGAACTCTGGAAGTGCAAGACCAGCCTGAGCAAGAGTAAAACCCTGTCTCTAAAACAACAACAAAAAAAGCTGGGCATCGTGGCATTAGCCTGTAGTCCCAACTACTCAGGAGGCTAAGGGAAGATGATGGCTTGAGCCCAGGAATTTTAAGGTTGCTTTGAGGTATGATGCTACAGTAGTCTACCTAGGGTAACAAAGTGAGATTCTCTCAAAAAATGAAAAAAATCCTAACCTGTTCCAAATGCTGTACCTGGAGGCTTCTCTTCATAGGAGCTTTAATTTAAATTCTAGCACTTTTTTTTTTTTTTGCTATGTTACCTAGGCTGGTCTGGAACTCCTGGGCTTACGTGATCATCTGTGTTAAGATATGAAATGTAGTCTCTGACTCCAGTGATCCTGCCTCAGCCTCTCCCAAGTAGCTGAAACTACGGGTATGTGCCACAGTGGTCAGTTCCAGTGACTTTTTAAACTTAAAAAAAAAAAAAAAAAAAAAAAAAGCATCAGAATAGAAAGAATAGGGGAAAAAAAGAAAGAAGGACAAAAAAATTTTTCCCAACAAAAATGGCCCTTTGTTCCATAATTATTTGATAAAAGCTCTACATAGGGTAAGTATGAAACACTGAAGTGATTACTTTAAATTCATAATTATTAAATAATTTAATTTGAAATGTTATAAAGATTTTACTTTAAAACTGGGTTGCACAGCTAAACACTCAGCAGTCAAAAGACAGTTTACCTTCCGCTTTGATTTCTTGGGCTATTAACTCCTAAAGACTACCAGGATGCTTCTTACTAACAGGGGTAGTGATATTGTCAAGGTCACAATTCAATTCATTAGGAGTCAAAATAGCTTCCAACTGTCCTTAAAATTCTATTTAGAGTTTTAAGACAGGCACTTCAATTATAAGGTTAGAACAATAACCAAAACAGAACACTTACATTTATTTACTGATGAAAGAATAAAGAATTTAGGACACCAGCCCTCTCACTGCAATATTTATTCTAATAAGTAAATTAGAACAACTATTTGTATAAAGTCAGACAGCAAAATAACACAATGCAAAACTAAAGGATTTAACTGATTTCATGTAGCTCTTCCTACAAAATGTATTACCCCTTTAAACCAGGCCCTACTCCTAACATACTGACCACCTTGATTAAATTTAATAAACCAAAACACAAGTGATGAAAATGTTTGTGTCTCCCACCCCTACCGTGGGGGTCTACTGGCCATGATTTGCTCGAATATTACGGATGTGACATAAAATATTTAGAGCAATGACTAAAATTTTCCATAAAAGCCCATCCAAAGTCTAAAAGCTCTACTACTCAGAAATAGATTCATTTTCAAACATTTAAAAGATTTGGTATTCCACTTATGACACTCTGGTTTTTCTACATTTAATATTTAGGGAGGAGGTGATGAAGGGGGAGAAAGAAGGTATAATTAGTTTTGCTTGTAAAACGTTCATCACAGTTGTAGTGCCAACTGAGCTATATAGCCTATTGGGGGTCTAATAGATTTCAGGGTATTATAGTTTGAGTAATAGAGGTTGAGGTTGTGGTGGAAATCAATAAATGGCCACTACTTCTTTGCATAGTCCCATATGGAAGTAATCAAGCGCAAGGGTGGCAGCTGGGGCCAATAACAGTCACCTGCAGTTGAGGGACATGGGGGTTTCAGATGGGTTTTTAATGCTAATTTCCTACAGAAACAATGAGCTAGAAAGAGCAGAGTAACAGACGAGGCCGGATGAAGAGAGACCAGCCAGAACAATGACTGCACCTGGTGCTGGGAGCAGAGGGACAGAGCCGGCACGCGCCCGCCATGCCCGCCGGCAGCAGAGGGCACATCTGTCACCCTCAAAGCAGCCCATCCCCCAGCTCTTCCAGCAGGGTAAGTAATGCAAGGTCCCTAAACATTAACAGCTTGCCACACAGCAACAGGTTTGAGTTTTTAAGGCTGCTGCATTCTCTATACGCATCCTTCTCCCATGACTAAGAATTAGTTAAGGAAGTAGAGTTGGTTCCCTGTCAGTCTTAAGAGAGACATTAAAAATATGCAAGAAACATATTAACTAAATCTTATAGTTGCTGTGACTTCAATGTTTTGGAAGGACTAGGAAAAATCAAATAGAAAGAGAAATTTTATTTAGTATTCATGCAGCAAACATCAAGCTAGTTATTTTCTAATTTAATTCTTAGATCTCATTTTTACTCCCATTTTACAGTTGAGAAAACTTAGGCTTAGAGTTGAAGGTTAAATTAACTCATGGTCACACTAACGTCAAAGCCTACACAATCTTTGCTGCCTTTCCTCCACTTGTCCTAACTACCACAACCAAATGAAAATAGTCCCGCTACCCCACCCCACCTACAAAGGACATACTCCAAGACCCCACTGGATGCCTGATACCTCAGATAGTACTGAAATCTATGTATGCTATGTTTTTTCATATACACACATACCTATGAAAAATTTAATTTATAAATTAGGCACAGTAAGAGATTAATATAGATAACATATGTAATAAAAGTTATGGGAAGTGGTCTCTCTCAATTATTTTATTCTAATATGCTACAGCTAACTGACATCATGGAAAGTGAAAATGCAGAAGAGATTCCTATATATAATCTATTTTTTACTTCAGAACTCCAGTTTTGAGAGGCAGCTGCAGATAATATGTACATATAGATTCTATACAGAATTGAACCCCTTTCTAGTCACCCCTAACAAGCTGCTCAGGATTGAATCATAGCAAGATTTCCACTAACTATTGCTTTAAACAAAGCACAAAGAGTTGCTTTAGCAGGTTTCTGCATACTTTAGGAAAGTAAATCCACACACATTTTAAATTTCCCAGCATAAATCTGTGTTGCCATATAGTTCTTAAAAGTTAAATGCTGTTTGGAAAACCCATCAGCTAGTGAAAAAACAACAACCAGTTACAATAGGCTGTTTTTTGCAAGATACAGTCACCACTAAAATTCCTATAGTTACTGACTTCAACTTGGAAAATTAAACACCTACAGATTGTCATAGTAGAAACCTTTTAAATTAGAGCTTCCTAATATATAAAATCACAAATTTAAAAAGAGAAAGTGGACATGTATGCATATAGATAAGTTATCTCAGAAGCCAACAAGCTCTCTAGGATTGAGAAAGATAGTAACAGCCAGATATACTTTACAACATGGCTGAAGTCAATCCTATGAAACTATGCATTTAATAAAGTCTAATTAAGTAACTTAGGTCTAGTAAAAAGAGAATTTTCTATCCTCCCAATATCCCCATTCGAAACACCATAAGTCAAAATCCTTTCCATCTTTCTAAACTCTGATCAAATGCTACTCCTCTGTGGAGGTTCTCTTATCCCCTATGTACCAATTTTCAGGACATACCACTTTTGTGTATTTATGTATATTTTACATCCCCTATGATATTTCACCTTTTTTTTTTTTAACCCCTTACCCTACCTATTATCACACAACAGGAAATCAAAAAATGTCTGAAAATTGAATGTCCTAAAATTCAGAATTCTAGTCCAAGCTTGGCCACTAACCTGGGTATTAAACTCTGGCTAGGCAGACTTTTGGCCAGCTTATTAGCCTTTCCTCAACTTTCCTTACCTATAAAACAACTACTTTCCTAAACTGCAACAGGACTTTAAATCAACGACCTTTATTTACAGTCAGTGGATACTTACATATTAAAATGCATATAATTTATTAATTATGTTTCTTGAAACTCTAGCATCAAAAGTATTTACAGCATGGTTATACAGTAGTATGAAATCTCTTTTTAGGCCCTCCATATAGACCCTATCCTACATTTTAGCATTAAGTTCTTTTCTCCCCACTCATGACTAGGAGCATGTTTCCCAGACTGAAATGCAAAGTGTTTTCTCACTGATAGAGAATACCATGTAAATTTAATATATGCAATATAGTTTCTCTAATATTCACACAAGTTCCAAAGATGCTGCACCCTGCACCTATTGAAACAGAAACCCCAAATTTTTACTAAACCATTTAATCAAATTGAGATAAAAGAACACTTGTAAAAATTTCCATTTACGAAGTTCTCTCCAGCTCAAGAAATCTGACTGTAAAATTAAGGAAGAAATTGAACAATGATATACCATCCTCCTAAAATAATTACCTAACTGATATAATAAGGGATAAAAGTATTTTTAAAAGGTCCTATTTAAACTTGTAGAATTTTCCAGGAAAAAAAAAAAACTACAATGTAAACAGAGCTGTCACAAAACAGTACAATTCAGTTATATCTCATTCTTGCTTGTTGACTTTTTCAAGAGTTCTTCTGTTCTGATATAGTTTAACAGGTTCATTTGCATTATAAATGTTAGAATGTTTTCTAAACTATTTATAATCACAGCAAAGCTTAGCAAAGATAGCATAACATAATAGATATAGATGATCTCCGAAGAAGGTACCCAGAAAAGTAGAGCTACAGACAGACACATTCTTACCCAAGAGTTCAAGTTAAAAATATGAAGTTTTGGAACCTATCACAGCAGAAAAGTTAGTATCTAGAGACTTTTGAAACTAACTTGTATGCCTTCTATATGCCAGACAAATTTCCCCAATAATATAGTCAGTAATTACATAAAAAAGAGCTTTAGAGAATAGTGGCTTGCTTGACATCAGAAAACTAGTGAATATGTGGTATATATAACTCATGTTCTTCCCATAAGTGGCTGGATTTAGAGGCCTCAATAACATAAATACAATGTACAGAAACAGTAAAAACAGGCATCACAAACTGACAAGGACTTCAGAACACAGTGTATGTAGTTAGATACATGTGAATTCATTACATCATAAAACTACCCCAAATTTACAATGAGGTCAGATTTGTTGATAATTATTTATTTTATATGTAAGAAGTAAATGCAAGAAAACAGCTTAGGAGCAAATGTAATGAAAGAGAGCTAAATACACCTAAAATGAAGAGATGCTACTAGTTTTACTGCAATCTCTTTTAATTGACATTTGCTTGAACACATTGAAGTAAAATCTAACAATAGGAAAGATTATGTTTTATGAGCCATCTTTTTAACACTGCCTATTGGTAATATGCATACTAAAGGAGAAAAAATTTCCCTTAATATCACAAAAGGATCCAATGTGTAATACCTTATAGAAATACTTGTGGGACAACTGATAATCAACAACATCTGATTATTAACAACGCATTCCATTCTAAAAAGCACAGCATTCAAATATAAAGGTGGCAACTGAAAAATGAGATAAAAACACAAACAATATGAACCACTAAAACAAAACTGAGTAAAGGCTGACTAAACTCTCTCATATCAAATACCAAACATCTATACCATCTTAATTGGAGATAAAAGTAAAAGGCTCTGAAAGGCAGAGAATCATGTATGTTAACCCCCCAAACTAAATTAAGATGTACTTACCCCAAATGCCCAGATTATAACAATCCAGATTCTTAACAGACCAAATTTATTTAAAATAGATATTAAAAAGCTCCTCTTTTTCTCCTTCTAATCTTCAAAGCCCAATCTGAGACCAGCCTTCCTCCTTCTTTCATTAGCTGGACATGTGTCAGCTCTCTCACATCTGCGATTTCTCACTGACTAGAGCTGCCTGTCCCATTCCAGGGAAACACAGATGGATCCCAGATGGGAAGGTCCTGCCAAACAGACCAGCTCTTCACCTTGCCAGAATCCCCAGATACAGTCAGTCTCTCTCTCTTTCTCCCTCCTGCTTCCTCTCTCTCTGCTACCCTTCCATCCCTTCCTGTTACCAGGGCTCTTTGCCAGCTGATGTCACTAAGTACACACCTCCTAGTGGCTCCTGGCCAATCTGACATTAATTTGTTAAATACGTGTAATTTGTTTATGGCTGAAAATAACAGCAAAGATAGTGTGCAAAACCTATCTGTGCAAGTCTCTAGTGGAATAACATGTACAGACACACATAAACATCCCAACTCACATTTGGGGGAACATTCAAATGTTTAGCAATTACCATTTAAAGTATTACATATTGTCTAGTTTCTGCTATTGTTTAATAGCTTCTGCTCTTTCAGCCAGTCTTTAATTCCTACATATGACAAATTCCTTCTTAAAATATATTATTAAAAATATGCTTTGAACATGTAATTGGATTAACAATATAAAGCTACAAATGAATTTGGGAATATAAACAGAAATGTATGTAAATGATTCACACAAGCTGCCTCTCAGATCTAGATTTGGTAGCACTGCAAAACTAGCACGTGATTAAAATAAGACAATGCAGGAAACCCGGTTCTGATGCTGTAAAGATTATAAATGGAAGATGGGGACACAAAGCAAAAATTGTTTTAAAACAAAGCAAACATATATGGGAGGAATAATATAATGTTTAACATTAAAAGAACTGCTTTATGCAGTTTCAATAACAGCCAAAATGAAAAGCATTTTTAGAAATAACAATAAGACTCTAGAGAGAGGAGAGAGCTATACAAGGTCAGAGTTTAATCCTTCATACCCCCAAAGAGCTACTAGTATACAATAGCTGCTTAATTTCTGCTTAATAAAAATTGATGGTTGAAAACTAACACTGCACTATAGTTTACACAAAATGTTACCACTGGGGGTAAACATAGGGAAAGGTCCACTGGACCTCCCAATCTTTTTCTTTTTACAATTTCTTGTGAATACGTATTTTAATGTAAAAAGATACAGTCAGGAGGCACCTGGTGGCTCACAGGATAGGGCGCCAGCCCCATATACTGAGGGTGGCAGGTTCAAACCCGGCCCCAGCCAAACTGCAACAACAACTAAAAATATAGCTTGACGTTGCGGCGGGCACCTGTAGTCCCAGCTATTAGGGAGGCTGAGGCAAAAGAATCACCTAAGCCCAGGAGTTGGAGGTTGCTGTGAGCTGTGATGCCACAAGACTGTACTGAGGGCAACAAAGTGAGACTCTGTCTCTAAAAAAAACCAAAAAAGATACAGTCAGGTGTGGTGATGCACACCTGGAGCCCCAGCTATTCTGGAGGTTCAGGGAGAAGGATCACTTTACTTAAGCCCAGGAGTCTGAGTCTGTGATATGATCATGCCTCTGCACTCCAGTCTGGGCAACAGAGCAAAACCCTGTCTCTTTATATTAAAAAAAGAGGGGGGAAGGGGCAGCGCCTGTGGCTCATCGAGTAGGGCGCTGGCCCCATATACCGAGGGTGGCGGGTTCAAACCTGGCCTCTGCTGAACTGCAAAACAGAAAAATAGCCGGGCATTGTGGCGGGCGCCTGTAATCCCAGCTACTTGGGAGGCTGAGGCAAGAGAATTGCCTAAGCCCAGGACTTGGAGGTTGCTGTGAGCTATGTGACGCTAAAGTGAGACTCTGTCTCTACAGAAAAAAAAAAAAAGTTAAAAGCAATGACTGGGACTTGGCGCCTATGGCGAGGCAGAGGCAGGAGACTCGCTTGAGCCCAGGAATTGGAGGTTGCACTCTATCCAGGCTTGAGGCTCTGTCTTAAAAAAAACAAAAGCAATGACTGGGCTCAGCACCTGTGGCTCAACGGGCTAAGGCGCCAGCCATGTACACCTAAGCTGGTAGGTTTGAATCCAGCCTGGGCCCACCAAACAACAATGATGTCTGCAACCAAAAAATGGCTGGGTGTTGTGGCGGGCACCTGTAGTCCCAGCTACTTGGGAGGCAGAGGCAAAAGACTCACTTGATACCAGGAATTGGAGGTTGCTGTGAGCTGTGATGCCACAGCACTCTATCCATGGTGACAGCTTGAGGCTCTGTCTCAAAAAAAAACAAAAAACAATGACTGAATGACTGGCTGCTTCCTAAGTTATATTACATGATATATATTACACACTAAAATCTACATGAACACAGATTAGGAATGAAAGACTTTCTATACACATAATCAATAAGTGTGATTATAATTCTCTAACCCAGCTTGACGACTGCAGCTCAAGTAGCTAAGGCGCCAGCCACATACACCTGAGCTAGCGGGTTCAAATCCAGCCCGGGCCCACCAAACAACAATGACAACCAAAAAGCAAAAAAAAAAATAGCCAGGTGTTATGGCGGTTGCCTGTAGTCCCAGCTACTTGGGAGGCTGAGGCAAGAGAATTGCTTAAGCTCAAGTGTTTGAGGTTGCTGTGAGCTGTGATGCCACAGCACTCTACCCAGGGCGACCGTGTGAAGCTCTGTCTCAAAAAAAACTCTAACCTATAATCTTCTATCATACTTGTGATATCTACAATCTGTAAAAAATTTTTCTGTCATGGCAATTTTTGACAAATAGGAAGGAAGACTATTTCTGTCTAGGGCAACTTAATGACTTCAGTTCATCCCAGTCGTGGTAGTAATAATAATAGGTGCAGCAGACTCAGTGCTTACCTTTAGTACTAAGTATACTAAGTTATCAGAGGCTGTCCTAATTCCCTGAATGTCACAAAGATCCTATATAATAGGGCCTATATGGTAGGTATTTTTATCTCAATGTTATAGCCAAGAAAAGTAAGGGACAAAGAAGTTAATGCCACATAGGTAGTAAATGTCAGCACTAGTATTCTGGATCTACATTCAGAGCACTACACTCCATTAGCAAGTAGAAAAATAGATCAAAAGACCCTACTGGCTGTCCTAAATCAATTGCTCTTGTGAAAGCCAGCTACCATGTCATGAAGACACTGAGATTTCTTGCCAACAGCCAGCCAATATCAAATTGCTTGCTATGTGAGTGAGCAATCTTCTCAGCAGACACCAAGCCACTACCACTCAGCTAAGCCACTCCAGAATTATGACCCACACAAACTATGTGAGAAAACTATTTACTGTTGTTTAAGAAAGAAAAAAAAAAAAAAAAAAAGGCTCAGCGCCTGTGGCTCAACGGGCTAAGACGCCAGCCACGTACACCTGAGCTGGTGGGTTCGAATCCAGCCTGGGCCCGCCAAACAACAATGACGGCTGCAACCCAAAAAAAAAAAAACGGCTGGGCACTGTGGCAGGCGCCTGTAGTCCCAGCTACTTGGGAGGCAGAGGCAGGAGACTCGCTTGAGCTTAGGAACTGGAGGTTGCTATGAGCTGTGATGCCACAGCACTCTATCTATGGTGACAGCTTGAGGCTCTGTCTCAAAAAACAAAAAGAAAGAAAGAAAAAAAAAAAAGGCCATACGCAGTCGCTCACACCTGTAATCCTAGCACTCTAGGTGGCCAAGGCAAGTGGATTGCTTGAACTCAGGAGTTGCAGACTAGCCTGAGGGAGATGCTGTCTCTATTAAAAATAGAAAAATTAGCCAGGTGTTGTGACACATACCTGTAGTCCCAGCTACTCAGGAGGCTGAGGCAAGAGAATCCATCAAACCCAAGAGTTTATGGTTGCTGTGAACTATGACACTATGGCACTCAACCCAAGCTGACAGAGTAAGACTGTCTAAAAAAAGGCAAAACAAAACAAAAATGTCATGAAGAAATGGCAAGTGGGGCAGGGCAAGGGAGAAGGCCAATGGGCAAGCTGAGGAAATTTTTTTTTTTTGTAGAGACAGAGTCTCACTTTATCGCCCTGGGTAGAGTGCCGTGGCGTCACACTGCTCACAGCAACCTCCAGCTCTTGGGCTTAAGCGATTCTCTTGCCTCAGCCTCCCTAGTAGCTGAGACTACAGGCATCCGCCACAGCGCCCGGCTATTTTTTTGTTTTTGCAGTT
>CAUYON010189483.1:0-11493 GCA_963573935.1 Arctocebus calabarensis | reverse complement strand
GTACACCTGAGCTGGTGGGTTCAAATCCAGCCTGGGACCCGCCAAACAACAATGATGGCTGCAACCAAAAAAATGGCCAGGCGTTGTGGCGGGCGCCTGCAGTCCCAGCTACTTGGGAGGCAGAGGCAGGAGACTCGCTTGAGCCCAGGAATTGGAGGATGTTGTGAGCTGTGATGCCACAGCACTCTATCCAGAGCTTGAGGCTCTATCTCAAAAAAAAAAAAAAATTTCCCTGGTCTTGCTAGAGATTTAGGGTAAAGGAAAGAGAAGAAACTCCTGGAAAATTCATGCAAATAGGACATACTCATCAGTTCTGTCAAATCAAAGTGAAGGAAATAATTCTACAAGCTGGGAGATAAAAGTGTCGTATAACTTACAAATAAAAACCCATCAGACTAACAGCAGACTTCCCAAAAAGCAATAAGGGATTGAAATCTGATCTTCAGTCTTCTTAATCAGAATAACTGTTAGCCAAGAATTCCGTATCCTGAAATATTAAGTTTCAGGAGAAATGAGGAGAACTAAAACTTTCTCGCACAAGAAAACATGAAGACAGTGGCCGAATAACAGATTCTGTGCAACTGGGCGCAGTGAGATTGGTGAGAGAAGACTCTAGGCATCTCTGGCTGGTGGGTTCTGTTCAGAAACTTCCTTTGGGGACAGAGGGAGTCAGCAAGAGACTTCTGGACCCCACAAGGAGGACAAAAGTGGTGGAAAACTGGCAAGTGGTAGGTGCGTTTGTTTGGTTGGAGGCTGCTCACAGCTGTAACCTTAGTAACAGACTGCAGGCAGGAAAAGCCTTACCTGTGGGCTGTTTGGGTTTTTTTGGACTTGGACTCTCAACTGAACGGCCTTGGGTGGGTGTGCAGACTCCTTTGGGCATTTTCTGGGGCCCTGGACTAAGCTGCTGAGCTGGAAAGAAGCTCATATCATTCAGATGTAGGCCGTCCACACAGCCACCGTGGGGGAGCTGCCCCTGCAGGCTGTAGCATGGGATCGACCAGGAGACCTTTGAAAAGTAATCCAGTGACTGAGCTGCCCAAAGCTGCCTCAGTCGAGGGGACTGAAATGGTGGGGAACAGGAGAGATCTAAGTGTTTGGTAGTAGCCTTGGCCCTCAGGGGCATAGAGTGAGATTGGTTTGGGGGCACTCGATAAGTGGGCAGCCACATAAGGAAAGATTACAACAATAAGTGTTTTCCTTGGAAAGCTTCTACTTAGCAAAGGTTCGCAGTTTAGAATGTCTTTTAACCTGGCTGAGGAGACATTTGGGCTCCCATGCCTGCGAGATCTAAGAAATCAGTAGAGACCTCCAGTCTCCATCTTGTACAGCTGTATCAACATTATGATTAATATCTCATGCCGTAGAAGATCACCTATTACCCAGACAATATTCAGCAAGATATATATACTGTTTGGTTTGGGGGGTTGGGGGTATTTGTTTCTTTAGTTTTTTTCTTTTCTTAAGTTCAAAATTTATCCATGACATTTTTCTTTTTTTTTTCTTTTTGTTCTTTTTTCTCTCTTCCCCCCTCCACTATTCTAGTTTAAATACAATCTTCCATATTTGCCTTCCTTAACAATTAGAATTTTATTTTTGCCAGTGTTTCTGTGCCTGTTATTTGTTTTTTCCCCCAATTTTATCCCATAAGGGTTTTTGTTTGTTTAGGTTTGATTTATAGTATTTTTGTCTTTCCTTTCTACCTGGTGGAGGTAGGTACTGTGTCTGATCAGGCTGGCAAATAGCTATAGACCTCAAGGGAACCACCCAATCCAGCACCCCCAGAGGTTGGGAGTTTTTAAGATTGGGTCAAAGTATCCTACTATACACTTATATCATTCCTGTCTCCTTCTTTTGGTGACTTTTTGCTTTTTGTCAATATTTCCTTTTACTGATCTGCTCTTTTTTCTTTCTTTGTAAAATCTTTTTTTCCTTCTTGTTCTTCAATCATTTATCCATCTGGTCTCGTACCAAAAGAACTCATTAAAACTTTAGGCCAGAGGCTCAGTAACTGAAAGAGCAAGAGGAAGTGAAAGACAAATTAGTGCAAGAAAACAGATACAAGAAAGCACTCATGAAGAAGAATCAGCAGAAAAAGCCTGGCAACATGAAATACCAGTTCAGAGCAACCACTTCAAGAGACCGTGAGGTAGCTACAGCAGAGAATTCCACCTATAAAGACATGTTAGAAATAGCAGAGGGGGGATTTAAAATACAGGTAATGAAAACAATGAAGGAAGTTACTGAAAAAGAGGAAAATAACCAAAAGGAAATCCAAAAATAGAATCAAATAAGAGATGAACGATATGAAGAATATAGAAAGGATATAGCAAAGCTGAAGGAACTGAAACAGTCAATTAGGGAACTTAAAGATGCAATAGAAAGTATCAGCAACAGAGTAGATCATGCAGAAGAAAGAATCTCAGAGATAGAGGACAAAGCTCTTGAGATATCTCAGATGGTTAAAGAGGCAGAAAAGAAGAGAGAGAAAGAAAAATGTACACTGACAGAATTATGAGACTTTATGAAGCATTCAAACATTTGAGTTATAGGTAACCCAGAAGGGGAAGAAGAATGCCCATGGGGAAAGGAAGCCATTCTAGAGAATATTATAAGTGAAAATTTTCCAAATATCACCGAAGATTCTGACATACTCTTTTCAGAGGGATATTGGTCCCTTCGTTGCCTCAACTCAAATAGAGTTTCTCCAAGACACATTCTGATGAACTTATCTAAAATAAAGACAAAACGAAAGATTTTGCAAGCTGCCGGGAGTAAGCACCAATTGACCTACATGGGCAAATCTATCAGGGTGACCGTGTTCTTCTCTAATGAAGCTGTTCAAGCCAAAAGACAATGGTCATATATCTTTAATCAACCTAAACAGAACAATTCCCAGTCCAGAATTCTATAACCTGCTAATCTAACTTTAAAATTGACAGAGAAATCAAATCTTTTCCTGATATGCAAACATTAAAGAAATTTGCCACAACGAGACTAACTTTACAGAAAATATTTCAACCTGTTCTACACACTGACCATCACAATGGACCTTCAGCAAAGTAAACACTCAGAAATTAAAGTACAGAACCTAGCTTCCACAATGATGCAAAAGATAAAACTAAGCAATGGACTTTTACAAAATCAGATGAATAGAACTCTACCACACTTACCAATTATCTCAATAAATGTCAATGTCTTGATATTCCTAATGAGGAGGCATAGATTGGCTGATTGAATTAAAAAACAGAAGCCATCTAATTTCTATCTGTAGGAAAGACACCTCACATCCAAAGACAAATTAAAACTCAGAGTTAAGGGTTAGAAGTCAATTTTTCAGGCAAATGGAATTTGGAAGAAAAGAGGGGGTGCAAACTTATTTTCAGATACATGTGGATTTAAAGCAACTAAAGTCAAAAAAGACAATGATGGTCACTGAACATTGGTCAAGGGAAAAATACAAGAAGACATTTCAATTCTAAATATTTATGCAACCAATTTAAATGCTCCCAGATTCTTGAAAGAGACTTTTCTTAGTCTGACCAATATGATATTCTATAACACCATGATAACAGGGGACTTTAACACCCTTCTCTCAGAGCTGGACAGAGTCTCTAAACAGAAATTAAACAAAGATATTAGAGATTTAAATGAGACCCTAGAACAACTGTGCTTGATAGACATATATAGAACACTCCATCCCAAAGATAAAGAATATGCATTCTTCTCATCATCGCATGAAACATTCTCCAAAATTTTCTAGGACAGAAAACAAACCTCAACAGAATCAAAAGAATTGAAATTTTACCTTGCATATTCTCAGACCACAGGGCACTAAAAGTGGAACTCTAATTCCAACAAAAATATTCAACCTCACACAAAGGCATGGAAGTTAAACAATCTTATGCTGAATGACAGTTGGTTGCAGGAAGAAATAAAAAAGGAAATCATTAACTTCCTTGAGTATAACAATGAAGACACAAGCTACCAAAACCTGTAGGATATAGCAAAGCAGTCCTGAGAGGAAAATTTATTGCTTTAGAAGCCAATATTCTGTTTTAGAAGCCAAAACAGAAAGATGGCACGTCAAAAAACTCACAAGCTATTTTATGGAATTGGAAAAAGAACAATCTAAGCCTACACCCAGCAAAAGACAAGAAATATCCAAAATTAAATCAGAGATTAATGAAATTGAAAACAAAAGAATCAGTCAGAAAATTAATGAAACAAGGAGTTGGTTTTTTGAAAAAATAAATAAAATAGATAAACCTTTGGGCAGACTAACTACAAATAAAAAAGTAAAATCTCTAGTAACCTCAATCAGAAATGATAAAGGGGAAATAGCAATTGATGTCACAGAGATACAAGAGATTATCTCTGAATACTACCAGAAACTTTATGCCTCAAAATGTGACAATGTGAAGGAAATGGATCAATATTTGGAATTACACCCTCTCTCTAGACTTAGCCCAGATGAAATAGAACTCCTATAGAGACCTATTTCAAGCACTGAGATCAAAGAAACAATTAAAAAAAAAATCCCCCAACCAAAAAAATGCCTGGTCTGGATGGCTTCACACCAAAATTCTATCAAACCTTCAAAGAAGAGCTTATTCCTATACTGCAGAAAGTATTCCAAAAAATTGAGGAGGAAGCAACCTTCCCCAACACGTTCTATGAAGCAAACATTATCCTGATACCAAAACCAGGAAAAGATCCAACTAAAAAGGAGAACCTAGACCAATTTCACTAATGAATATAGATGCAAAAATTCTCAACAAAATCCTAGCCAATAGACTACAGCTTAACATCAAAAAAGTCATACATCATGATCAAGTAGGTTTCATCCTAGGGATGCAAGGCTGGTTTAATATACATAAATCCATAAACATTATTCACCATATCAAAAGAAACAAAAACAAAGCCTATCTCATCTTCTCAATAGATGCAGAAAAGCTTTTGATAAAATCCTGCATCCTTTTCTAATTAGAACACTGAAGAGTTTAGGCATAGGTGGTACATTTCTGAAACTGATCAAAGCTATCCATTACAAACCCACAGCTAATATTTTACTGAATGGAGTTAAACTGAACGCTTTTCTACCTTGAACTGGAACCAGACATGGTTGTCCTCTGTTACCATTACTATTCAACATAGTGCTGGAAGTTCTAGCCAATACAATTAGGCAATACAAGAAAATAAAGGGCATCCAAATGGAAGCAGAGGAGGTCAAACTCTCCCTCTTTGTTGATGATATGATCTTATACTTAGAGAACCCCAAAGACTCAACCACAAGACTCCTGGAAGTCATCAAAAAATATGGTAATGTCTCAATATATAAAATCAATGTCCACAAGTCAGTTGCCTTTGTATATGCCAACAAGAGCCAAGATGAGAGGCTAATTAAGGACACAGCTCCCTTCACCATAACTTCAAAGGAAATGAAATACTTAGGAATATACCTAACAAAAGAGTGAAGGACCTCTATAAAGAAAATTATGAAACCCTAAGTAGGGAAATAGCAGAGGACTTTAACAAGAACATACCATGCTCATGGCTGGGAAGAATCAACATTGTTAAAATGTCTATATTTCCCAAAGCAATCTACTGATTCAATGCCAATCCTATTAAAATACCAACATCCTTTTTAAAAGACTTGGAAAAAATGATTTTGCGTTTTATATGGAACCAGAAAAAAACCCGCATTTCTAAGGCAGTTCTTAGTAATAAAAACAAAGCCGGGGGTATCACCATACCAGATTTTAGGCTGTACTACAAGAACATAGAGGTCAAGACAGCATGGTTCTGGCATAAAAACAGAGACATAGACATTTGGTATCAAATAGAAAACCAGGAAAAGAAACCATCATCTTACAACCACCTAATCTTTGATAAACCAAACAAGAACATACACTGGGAGAAAGACTCCCTGTTCAATAAATGGTGCTTGGAGAACAGGATAGCCACCTGTAAAAGAATTAAACTGGACCTGCACCTTTCTCCACTCACAAAAATTGATTCAAGATGGATAAAGGACTTAAATTTGAAGCATGAAATGATAAAAATCCTCAAAGAAAGCATAGGAAAAACACTGGAAGATATCGGCCTGGGGAAAGACCTTATGAAGAAGACTGCCATGGCAATAGCAGTAACAGCAATAATAAATGAATGAGATTTAATTAAACTGAAAAGCTTCTGTACAGCTAAGGAGACAACAACCAAAGCGAATAGACAAACTACACAATGGGAAAGAATATTTGCATATTTTGAATCAGACAAAAGCTTAATAACTAGGATCTATAGCGAACTTAAATTAACCCACAAGAAAAAACCAACAATCCCATGCATCAGTGGGGAAGAAAGATGAAAGGAACCTTCTCAGAACAGAAGAAGATAGACAAATGGCTAGCAAACACATGAAAAAATGCTCATCATCCCTAATTATTAGAGAAATGCAAATTAAAACCACCCTGAGATATCATCTAACCCTAACAAGAATGGCCATATCTCAAAATCTCAAAACTACAGATGCTGATGCAGATGGGGAGAGAAAGGAACACTTTTACACTGCTGGTGGAACTGCAAACTAATACAAACATTTTGGAAGGAAGTATGGAGAAACCTCAAAGAATTCAACTAGACCTTCCATTTGATCCTGCAATCCCATTATTGGACTTTTATCCAGAGGAAAAAAAAAACTTTTATTATAAAGTCACTTATACTAGACTGTTTATGGGAGCTCAATTTACAATTGCTAAAATATGGAAACAGCCTAAACGCCCCTCAACCCTGGAATGGATTGGCAAGCTGTGGTAAATGTATACCATTGAATACTATTCAGCCATTTTAAAAAATAGAGATTTTGCAGAATTTGTATTAACCTGGATGGAAGTGGAACACATTATTCTTAGTGAAGCATCACAGGAATGGAGAAGCATGAATCCTATGTATTCAACTTTGATATGAGGACAATTAATGACACAGTGGGTGGGGGGGGAAGGGGAGAGAAGACAGAGAGAGAAGAAGGGTGGGAGTGAGGGAAGGGAAAAGAAAAAAAAACAGAAAAGAAAATAGTGACTAATTCTCAAATAAATTGGATTTAATTTTGACCAAAGTAGATTACTTGAACGTTTATTTTTAATTCAACTTGTTAATATGTTGTTTAGGATATTGTATCCTCATTTATAAGTGAAATATGTTTGTAATTTCACTGTATAATAATGCATTTTTTCTAATTTTAATATCAGGTGTATCCAGATGAAGTAGAATGATTTTGAAGTATTACTTCTTTTTCTATTGTCTGTAAGATTGAACATGCTACTCGGGAGGCTGAGACAAGATAATTGCCTAAGCCCAGGAGTTGAAGTTGGAGGTTGCTGTGAGCTATGTGACGCCATGGCAGTCTACCGAGACTCTGTCTCTGCACAATAAATAAATAAATAAAAATTAAAGAAAAAAGATTTGGCATGATCTGTTTTTTGCTGTTTTTTGAAATTGTTTTCTATTTTTATTTATAAATATTAGTTGTCTATTTTTTGAGACTTTGGAAAAAAATAATAAGAAGTTAACTGATGACTCCATACTGAACCTCAGAATCAAAGCATTCTGTGATAGACATACTCTTTTTTTTTTTTTTTTTTTTTGGCAGTTTTTGGCAAGGCTGGGTTTGAATCCATAACCTCTGGTATGGGGCCGGCACCCTACTCCTTTGAGCCATAGGTGCCTCCGATAGACATACTCTTATCTGACAATGTGAATGTCCCTTTTTTTCATTATTATTGCTCAATATTTCATTGCAGCAATCATCTGATTTCTTTTCTGAATGTATTTATCTTTGTTTATTCTTTACAAGGTTTTTGTTTTTAGTCTTTATCTTAAACATTGTTATTGTTATGAAATTTTAAGCCTTTTTAATTTTGTGAAGGCAAAAAGTGGAAATGAAATAAACACATGTGTATGTATAGAGAAAATATAAATAAATAAATAAATAAAACACTAAAAATATTTATTACCCCTAGACTAGCCGTATAAGATATACTCAAAAGTGCTCTAAACACTGAAAAGAGCATGCAGTACTCACCAGTGTAAAAACATTTGGAAAGAAAAATTCATAGCTTGTATAAGAAAAAAAACAAGGGAGAACACAGAGCAACTACATAACAATTAACACAATGACTACTGCATTACCTCACTTATCTTTATTACCATTGAATATGAATGGTCTAAATGCTCTACTTAAAAGATATTGAATTATGGAATGGATAAAAAGATACACAACCTAGGCAGGGCCTGTGGCTCAGTGAGTAGGGCGCCAGCCCCATATGCCAGAGGTGTCGGGTTCAAACCCAGCCCCAGCAAAAAAAAAAAAAAAAAATACACAACCCAAATATCTGTTTTCTTCAAGAAACTCATTAAACTTATAAAAAGTCATGTAGACTCAAGGTAAAGGGATGGGGAAAGCTATTCCATGCAAACTCAAGTGAACAGGAATAGCAATTTTTATATCTGATAAAACAAATTTTAAATCAACAGCAATAAAAAAAGACAAAAAATTCTTATATGATGATAAAAAAATCAATTCAACAAAAAGATATAACAATTATAACTTATATGCATCTTGACACCAGAACACCCAAATTTATAAAAACAAAAACTACTAGACCTAAGAAATAAAATAAATAGCAATATAATAATATGTGAGGACTTCAACACCCCACTCACAGCATGAAACAGATTATCAAGGCAGAAAATTAACAAAGAAACACTGCACTTAAATGGGACTCTAGTGCAAATGCTCCTAACAAAAATTTACAGAACATTTACCTAAAAAATACAAAACATACATTTAAGTCATCAGCATTGAAACTTTCCAATATAACCTTATGTTAGGCCACACAAGTGTCAGCTAATTTTAAAATATTAAAATGATATCATATATTTTCTCAGACTACAGTGGAACATAAGCAGAAATCAACTCCAAGAGGAACTCTCAAAACTACAACAATTTATGAAAATTACATGACCAGCTGTTGAATGATCCTTGGGTCAACAGTAAAATCAAGGGAAATGGAAAAATTATTTGAGTTAAATAATAATTGTAAGAAAAACTACCAAAATCTTTGGAATACAGAAAAAGCAGTGCTAAGAGGAAGGGACACAATACTAAATGCCTACATCAAAAAGACAGAAGGATCACAAATTATCAATCTAATGTTTTTAGGAAACCATAAAAAATAGAACAAAGTGGGCGGCACCTGTGACTCAAGGAGTAAGGCGCTGGCCCCATATACAGGGAGTGGCGGGTTCAAGCCCAAAATCTGCAAAAAAAAAAAAAAAAAAGAACAAAGCAAACGCAAAGCTAGTAAGAGACAAGAAAGAACAAAAATCAGAACAGAAATAAAAGAAAATAAAACAAAAATAATAGAAAGAATCCACAAAACTAAGCTCTGTTCTTTGAAAAAACAAAGTTCACAGACCACTTGCTAGTGTAAGCAAGAAAAGAAAGGAGAGGATTCAAATAATCTCAATCAGAAATAAAAAAGTAAACATTGTAACTGATGCCACAGAAATAAAATATATCATCTGGGACTATTATGGCTAAGCACACAAACTAGAAAAATCTAGAAAAAAATTAATATATTTTTGGAAATGCATGACCTCCAAGATTGAATCAAGAAGCAATAGAAATCCTGAATAAACTGATAATGAGTAGCAAAATTAAAACAGTAATAAAAAAATTCACTCAAGAAATCCCATGACCAGATGAATTCACAGCAGAATTTTACCAGACCTATAAAGAAGAGATACTTAATCTACTGAAATTTTTTTATAACACTGAGGAGGAGAGCCTCTCTAACTTGTTGTATCAGGCCAGTATCACCCTAATTTTGAAGCTTGGAAAGGACAGAAGAGCAAAAGAAAAATACAGACCTATATCTCTCATGACTATAGATGGAAAAATCAACAATAAAATATTAGCAAATGAATCCAACAGCACATAAGAAAATAATTCACTACAATCAATTGGGTTTCATCCCAGGAATGCAAAAATGGTGCAACAAACATACCAATCAATAAATGTAATTTACCATATAAACAGAAGTAAAAGCAAAAGCCATAGGTTCAATATTACTTGGCTTCAAAATATACAACAAGGAGAGTGACCCAAATAGCATGGTACAAGTATAAAAGTAGAGACATAAACCAATAAAACACAATAAAGAATCCAAAATAAAAACCATATATGTATGACTAATTGACTTTAACAAAGCAGACAATAACACACAGTAGGAAAAGAGGATGATCTAGTCAATAAATGGTGCTAGGAAAATTGGATAGCCACATTCAGAAGAATGAAACAAGATCCCTATATTTTGCCATATACAAAAGTTAAAACAAAATGAATTATAAAGACTTAAATGTAAGACTTGATACCATAAAATTTCTAGAAGAAAACATAGGAAAAATTCTTCTAGAAATTAAGTGAGGCCAAAATTTATGACTAAGATACCACAGCAATAACAAAAATAAGGAGAATTTAATCAAATTTAAAAATTACTTAGCCAGGCGTTGTGGTGGGCACCTGTATTTCAAGCTGAGGCAGGGTGAGGAGGGAGGCTGAGGCAAGAGAATTGCCTAAGCCCAGGAGTTGGAGATTGCTGTGAGCTGTGTGATGCCATGGCACTCCACCAAGGGCAACAAAGTGAGATTCTGTCTCTACAAATAAATAAATAAATAAATAAATAAATAAATAAATAAATAAAAAGAAAAATTACTGGATAGTAAGTGAAATGATCAATGGAATAAACAGACAAATTATAGGATGGGAGAAAATATTCACAAACTATACATCTAAAAAAGTGTTAATATCTAGAGCAGTTATTTTCAACTGATGTGTGTGTCACACTGTTGTGCCATGAGAGCATCTTAGGCATGCCACAAAAACTTTTAAAGATAATTAATTAAATTATTTTTGAAAGAAGTTCAAAGGACAGTAAGTATATTCCTTTATTTTAATTTTGTAGATCAACATAATTTAAGTGAGCCATGGAAGTTTAACTGTAGGTTCAAGTATACCATGAGAATAAAAGTTGAAAAACACTGATCTGGAGCATACACATAACACAAACAAATCAATAAAATAATAACAATTAACATGAACAGATTTTTTCAATAGAAGATATACTAATGGCCAACAAACATATAATAAAATGCTTAACATGAATAATCATCAGAGAAATGCAAATAAAAACCATGATGAGATACCACCTTACCCCATCAAAATGGCTATGTTGAGGCTCGGCGCCTGTGGCTTAGCAGGCTAAGGCGCCAGCCACGTACACCTAAGCTGGCGGGTTCGAATCCAGCCTGGGCCCACCAAACAACAATGATGGCTGCAACCAAAAACAAAAATGGCCGGGCGTTGTGGCGGACGCCTGCAGTCCCAGCTACTTGGGAGGCCGAGGCAGGAGACTCGCTTGAGCCCAGGAAATG
>CAUYON010189480.1:0-38036 GCA_963573935.1 Arctocebus calabarensis | reverse complement strand
GTGGATGTCATTAAAGTTTTTAATTTCTCCATCATAAATGAAACTCAATTTGGCTGGATATAGGATCTTGGGTTGAAAGTTATTTTGTTTTGAGAGATTAAAAGTTGATGACCATCCTCTTCTAGCTTGAAAGGTTTGAGCAGAGGGATCTGCATTTATTCTAATATTCTTCCCCTTGTAAATTATGGTTTTCTTACATCTGGCTGCTTTCAGAATATTCTCCTTCATATTAACTTTAGTGAAGTTAGCTATGATGTGCCTGTGGAATGTCTTATTCAGGTTGAGTCATGCTGGGATTCTAAAACTGTCTGCTATCTGAATTTCAGAGTCTCTTGGCTTGTCTGGAAAGTTCTCTTTCATAATGTCAAGAAGAAGGGACTCTGTGTCTTTTGACGCCATTTCATTGCTTTTGGGGATCCCTATAAGATGGATATTGGTTTTCTTTGAGTTATCCCAGATCTCTCTGAGAGAATGATCCATTTTTGCATTCCATTTCTCTTTTACTTTGAACATTTGGGAGCATTCAAAAGCTCTGTCTTCAATGTTAATAATCCTTTCTTCTGCTTACTCCATTCTTCTTCTTTTATTTTTTATTTTTTATTTTTTTGCAGTTTTTGGCCGGGGCTGGGTTTGAACCCACAACCTCTTGCAGATGGGGCCAGCACCCTACTCCTTTGAGCCACAGGCACCACCCACTCCATTCTGTTACTGAGGGATTCTACTGTATTTCTCAGATCTTTGAGGGCTGCAACTTCTTGTTTCAATGTGTCAAAATCTTTGGTCATTTTGTCTTTGAATTGGTTGCATTCTTGAGACATCTTTTGGATTACTGCTTGAAATTCTAGTTCCATGTTTTCCTCCATTCTGTTGATCTTATTTTCTATCCAGATTGTAAATTCAATTTCTGACATCTTAGCCATTTGTTTATGAATGGGATCTTGTGTTGCATCTGCCTTATCATTCCTTGAGGAGTTAATCTACTCTAATTATTCATATTGCCAGAGTTTTTCCATTGATTCCACCTCATGATTGTTTTTTACTGTTCTCTCTGGCCATCCTCAGGGTTGGGGAGGTGTCTCTCTAAGATTGGACCTGTCAGGATCACTCTGTTGTTGCTGGATATTTGTAGGAAGTGACCCTGTGTAGGTCCTTTGGGGCTGCCCCAGCCAGGGAGTTCTGGCTGTGGGAGCAGCTCCAGGGTGGAGTGTTGCACACATGGATCCAGCAGGAAGGCTGGGGAAGGTGCACAAGGTTCTGGGAGTGCCTGGCACCCAGTGCCTTTGGCAAAGAGAGCCCGTGCCTCCAGAGTCTCTGGCCAGGTCGAGGGCACCGTACAGAGGTAGGGAGAGCACCAGAGAGAGGGTGTGAGGTCATGTGGCTTCCTGAGACCCTGGCCAGATAGGCAATTCCGGTGTGGAGGCAGGGAGGGGACCGGGCAGGGGGGGAGGATGTGGGTTACATGGCTCCCAAATTCTCTGGCCAGAGCAGCCCTGTCCAGGAAGGCCTTGGGTGCTTATGGGGCACAGCCCGTTGAGGGGGGGCACACATGGTGGGCGGAGCCCCTGGCAGGGGTGGCTCAGGTCGCCCAGGCAGCGCAGCCCACTTGAGTGTGGCGCACATTAGGCAGAGTCCCTGCCCGCATGGGTGATTGTTGGGGGGGGAAGCTCGGCACAGCCTCCGGAGTCTCTTGTGGGATGAGGTGCTTGGTCTGCTGACAAGGAGTTAGGGGTGCTGCTCAAGAAGCTCCTCTCAGACTCTCAGCAGGGGATAGACTTCTGGTTCATTAGGTAAGGGGAGAAGGGAATACTGGAAGTTCAGAATTGCAGGGGAAACATTAGTTCAATTTTTCTGCCTAGCAAGACAGTGTTCAGAGTCACAGCAGGGTTCCTCTGGGGAAGCAGTCCCCACTTCCCAAAGCACTCTCCTGTGGGATGAGACAAGAGGTCCACAGATCACTGCTCATCTGTAGAAAACCCGCAGGAACAAATGAAGAGAAAAAAGAGAGGAGACAAAAAACAAGAAAGACAACAGCTTTCTTGGGGGAGGGGACAGACAATTTTCCTTTCAGATGAATTTGTACCTGAATCTTGCTTTCTTGGAGTTGCAGCTTGCCTCAGCAGAGGTGACCTGCAGTTATCACTTCTCTCTTAGCTGAGCTCCCAGTCTTCTGCTTAATTGGGCATTTTCTGGACGTTGTCCTTCCCTTTGGATAGGAGCCTCTTTCAGAAGCTGCTTCCAGTTAGCCATCTTGCCTCTCCACTTACTTGTAGACTTTTGAGGGATCCCATCCTGTTCCCACAGAGGTTGCACTAATCTGTACTCTCATCAGCAGAATATAAATGTTCCTTTCTATCTGCATCCATGCCAGCATCTATTATTTGGGGGATTTTTTTGTTTTTTTAAATAAAAGTCATTCTAACAGGGATAAGAGGATATCTCATCATGATTTTTATTTGCATTTCCCTCACAATTAGTAACATTGAACAAGTTTTCAGACATCGGTTAGCCATTTGTCTATCTTTTGAAAAGCTTCCATTCACATCTTCTGTCCACTTTTTAATGGTATTATTTATTTTCCTGTTGCTGATTTGTTTGAGTTCCTAGTAGATTCTGGATTTTAGTCTTTCATCAGCTGTATGCTTTGTACTCTCTCCCATTTGGTAGGTTGACCATTTGCTCTGTTTCTTATTTCCTTAGCTGTTCAGAGATGTTTTAATTTGATCAAATCCCATTTATTCCTTTTTGTTGTTGTTGTAATTGCCTCTGTTGTCTTTGCCAGAAATTCTTTGCCTGGGCTTATATCTAAAAGAGTTTTTCCTACATTACCTTTTAGAGTCATTATGTTTTCATGCCTTACATTTAAGTCTTTCATCCATCTTGAATTAATTTGTGTAGATGGTGAGAGATAGGGGTTCTCTTCCATTCTTTTACATGTAGCTATCCAATTTCCTCAGTACTATTTATTATTTCTTTAATAAGAGAACTTAAAGAATTGGAAGAGTCATTTAGGGAATTTTAAAACACAGAAGAAATCTTTAACAACAGAGCAAACCAAGGAGAAGAAAGAATTGCAGAGCTTGAAGACAGGGCTCTCATTCAAAGAGGCAGAGAAGAAAATAAAGATGTCTGAGCAATCACTGAGAGAGATATGACCCTATGAAACATAAACTAACATATGAATTAAAGTTATCTCTGACGGGGGGAGAAGAAAGGGCTAAACATGTGGGAAACCTATTCAAAGGGAATTATGGAGGAAAACTTCCCTGGTATTGCCAGAGATTTGGACGTCCAGATACAAGATGGTCAGCTAACACCAGGAAGACTGATAGCAAAGAGGACATCGCCAACCCCCAGTAATCAATCAGGCCAAAGTTCAAGGGAAGGAGGAAATTCTTCAAGCAACCAAACAAAAGCAACAACTGACCTACCAGGTGAAAGGAGACATACTAACGGCTTCATGAAAAATAAAAGAAAAATATGATTTTCTTATTGATCTATAGAAATGTGGTTGTTACAGAGCACCTCTTTTTTGTCATGTTACTTTAATTTTTTCCTATAAAATTGCTGCCAATATGCTTCTCAAGTATTTCTGAGGGGGAAGAACTTACTGATTTCCCAGCGCTGGGCCTCTGAACCAAGTCCATAGTAGGCACTCAGGCTCTGTTCCCAGATGAAGATGTTTATTACCAAAAAAAGTATGTCTTTCCCTGGTGACTACCTAGTCTGGTAGGTAGATATTGGTGTTTTCTGGACTCTAACCTAAACAGTTTTTGGTCACCTCATTGCCAGTGGTAATTATCTCAATAAAATTAAGGTTCACAGACTTTCAGCTACCTATAGAGCTACTTGCATTATCCATCTACCTGTGATCTAGGCTCAGTTATGGAATGACAGCCATGTAAAATGAAGAAGTGGAAAGTCCAATTATCTAGATGCATTTTTGTAGATAGGCTTGGGATGTCAAGTGTCTGAGCACAGTGGTAGAAAACATAGCTCTAAATTTCTATTTTGGGTGCACATTAAGACCTGGAAGCAAGCAAAAACATTTTGGGGAAGATGGACAGCCCTGGGGAAGGCACAGGGGAGCCTCAGGCATGGGGCTAAACATCAGAAAAATAAATGCAGCTCCCTTTCACAGCTACTGACTCATATTTTGGTAATATTTTCTCATTAGAAAACCATGTTTATTTGTACTATATCCCAACTTATAGGCCAGGAGTATTTGTAGTAAGAAATGGCAAAAAGAAAGAAAACCGTTTCTGAGAACCACACCAGCCATTTCCTCACATAATCCCTCTGCACTCAATGTATCACTTTTAAGTCCCAAAGAAATAAAGCTCAGTTGGTATCTCAGAGATCCCACAGAAAAGATTCTAGAAAGCAATAATTTCAGAAAGTAGCAACTCCTAAAATTAAGTGTTGCAGAAATTTTCACAATATAAATAATACCCAGAGAACAAGGCACCGACAGGGTTTCCTCTGTGCCTCCACCACGGCTCCTTTGCATTTCCCGCCCTCCAGTTAATGAAGCCCCTGGGGTTCCTCCTTGCTCTCTTACGCATTCACACCCTCCGTGATCATAGTCACTCTGCGGCTGGGACTTAATCTTTAATGACAAAGTTTCTAAATTTACAACTCTTGGCCAGACCTCTCCAACTGCCAGCTCCAATGTCCCCTTGCATTTCTAGGGCGTCGCAGCTGTAACATATCCCAGCTCCACCCCAGACACCCAGCTTTGCTCTCTGCCTTTCTCAGTTAATAGTCAGCTCCAGCCTTCTAGTGTCTGGGAAGACGCCTCTGGCCCACTGGCCCCCTCGGTCTTACTCCCTGTTGGCCCATCAGCAGACCCTGACTGCCAGGTTCCACCCGCAGCTGGTCGCATGCCTCCCCCTGAGACTGGCCAGCAGTCAGGACACGAAGCCCAGGTCCCCACCCCACTCACCCTCTCCCCCCTTCCCCTCCACCCTCCCTCTGCAGTGTCTGTTTCCTTTGCCCGGAGGCCCCCCAAGAAGCTGCCTATCTGGAGTGCTGTGTCCTTCTAGGCCCCGGCACCCTGTTTACAACACTGACCTGTGCCTTCCCATTTAGGTCAAATTCTCACACACTCTTCCAAAGCACTGCACCTTCTAACCTGTGACACAATCGTTCACTTCCTTATGTTATTTACTATTTTCTGCGTTCTTTACTGTCCTGACCCCCCCCCCCCAGAACCCACGTTCTAGGAAGACTGCACCTTCCAGTACTGTTTCCTCTCCCAATCGACCCCAGAGCAACCGGAACAAGCAGGACCTGGCTCAGGGGACATGCTCAGTATCTGCTTCCTGAATGAATGGCTTTCTCAAGCTAAAATGTCTATTTTAAGTGACTGCATTTTGATATATTTAAATGAAAAACTTCCAGAAAGGGAGAATGTTAATAAGAAAGCAAACCACTATCGTGCATGAACTTGGGACTTAGAAAGCATCCGTGGAAAGGGGGATGATGCAGGACCAAGATGGAAGACCTACCAGCAGGGTGTGGGCAGCTGGCCTCTGAGAGTAGCCTGGCCACCACATGCAAACTGCACAGGAAGGAGCTGCTGGACTGTGCTGTGTCGTGAGGTGCGGGGCTGTCCGGACTCAGTGATCTACCGGGGCATGTTTTTAGGCTCTTGTGAAAACAGGCATAGCCCCTTTCCAGTTAGATTTTTGCTTCCTATCTGGAGGTTCTGTTTTCCTTATAAAATTATCTTCACGCCTTGGTTTTACTTATGCGTTCACTTCCTCAGTCTTTCAGAATGTCAGGGCAGGGTGGGCCAGGTGTGCTCAGCAGAGGTTACGGCTGCACTAGCACCGTCTACAGCAGAGCAGGTGCACTCCCCGCACTTGGTCCTCACTGGACTGGTGCCCTGGATGGCGGGCCCAGTCACCCCAGCAGCAAGAGAGTTGTTCTGCTGGCACCTGATCAGATGGGCTAATGTGAACTCCTAACTTCTAACTGAAGTCCTTATTTATTTACTTTTCTTCTGTAGCTCAGACTAATTGTCAGGGACACAAAGAAGGATAAAAAATTATAAGAGTCTGTCCTCTAAAGTGTTGTTTCCAGACCACAATATATTTGGAAGAGGAAGTGCTAAGGGCAGAGAGACTGTGGGCAAGTGCCTTGACCTTAGGAAATAGTAATCAGGAAAATCTCTCTTAAAACATAGCTGATAAAAAACACCAGCTGCCTGGGGTCGTTCTGTGTAGTCTTGGACCACCACTGCATTTCACAATGTGCATAACTCCACAGAGAGCTCACGCTCCACGCTCTTTATAACAGGAGAGGAGGGCATGTTTTAAAAGTAATCCCACTTAAAATCATTTTTAAATTCTACCTATCTGGAAACTTCACAATGTCATCGTCTTAGAACTGAATGTTTGAACTCCACTTTTTTGTGTGTATTCAAGTGTTTAATATCTTGAAGATAAAGTTTCTAAATTATTTTTGTCTTCACAATCAATTCTCGAAAGTTTTAAAATGTTCTACTTTAAAGAAAAGAAAAATTCCCCAGGGAGGTTCTAAGGGGATATGGTAGTTAGCTCTTTCCATCCCATTTCTAATTCACAATCACTGACAATCTAAGCTGACCCCAAAGCTAACATTTGCCCTTTTTCAAAATGCTGGAAGCAGAATGGGGAGGGCGCTCCTCCACATCAGACTGGTGGAATGCTTCACTCCATATATGTGGGGCATTAACTTCTGAGACTCTACCAGAAATGTATCAGTTGAAAGTAAGCTGCTCATACATAGACATGAGAGCTGCATGCAGGGGAGAATGTGCTTGAAGCTGAGACGCAGGATCTGACCTCAGGACACTGCAGCTCCTAAAGGGCCTTGCTCTGGACCTGTCTCCTTTCCCCACACCCCCACTTCTGCTCCTGGCTGCAGTTCCCTCGGGGCACGCCCCTCCTTAGGGCAGAGCATTCACCAGGCGTTGCCTCCCTCTGCAGGGAAACAAACATTAACAGCCCTGAAGTTGTCTGAACCGCCCAAGAAGGTCAACCTTGGAATAATTGCAGTTATCTGACTGATGTTCAGAGACACACATTCCCAGATGAGTCCATAACAAACTCTATGTGATGGAAATACATCACATTATTCTTGTGTTTGCCAGCTTGCAGTGTCATTCCAGATGGCAAATACAAAAATAGCATGAAAAATTTCCTCCTGAAATGCACTCTTTGGAAGTGTTCTGTTAGCCTGTTAACAGATACTGGGCAAGATGTTCCAACATTCCAGTTCTAATGAACCTCAGTGATAACCCCTCCTCTTTTTTAAAAAAAGCCCAGATATTAAAATGCTTCATTACAGCAAATTGCTTGTTGTTATTAATGTCATTATTGGTTGCTTGCAAGAGCACCTTCCCCTACCCCTTAGGAAACACCCGGTGCTTTATTCCTAGAATCCGTGTTCATTACAGCAGGTGGATCTCTAGAGCGATAGAAACACGAAGGTCTCAGTTGTTAACACGAAAGTGGAACTGCTTAAATTTGATTACCTTGTTTAATGAAGTGTCGCATTTATTTACAAGATGACATGATGAATCACATTACGGTTACCATAAGTCAGCTTATAAAAATGGACAAATGGTTCAAAAGAGTAATGCATTTACAGATTTAAGATGAAGAGATTTGCACTCATGCTCGTATTGCTGTCTAAAAAAAAATACTCTTCTGAGATCAGCCCAGGAAATAAACTCGATGATCCACTCTTTGAATCTTTCCTGTTTGCCTGTCACTGTGGCCCTGAATTCAACTTCAGAATCAATTTTCAACCCCCTTCCCTTCAGCCTGCTCAGCACCCGCGTCTGCCAAGGGCCCCATCATTACACAGGCACACCCAGTCCCGCTCCGGCTTCCTCTGATGTCTGACAACGGGACCAAATTGCCCAGGGCGCTGGCAACTCCTGTCTCAGTGCTTTTTTGCTTTTTAAACCACCTGGCAAAACACTATGAGCAACTCCTCAGATCGAAGGGCCAATTTCCACTTCTACCTGAAGTGAATTCAAATCTATACTCACCACAGTCTCACCAACGGAAAAGCAAAGTGTCTGATGGGTAGAAAGAACAGCGGTGAGGTTAGACGATAGGGCAGAGTCAGGGTGAAGAGGCTCCTCCGGCCCCGGGAGTGACTCTTGCCTTTTCAGTTTCCTCCTGGTCCAACCACTGCAGACACAGCTCTGGTGTAACAGAAGAACACCCAGAGCACAACACTGGCTTGGACGTGGGTCTGCGCTTCCCAGGGCTGCCATACCCATCAGGTCCCTTGGTCCTGGGACCTCAGTTTCTACAGGAGTGGACTGGGTTTGAGGAGAAGGAGCCAATAATGTCTGTCTGAATGGTGCTGCGTAGTTGATAGGCCGAGCAGGACCTCCATCTTTGGGTTCATGACAGACATGTTCCGTGGAGCTGGTGGAAGGAAAACACCAAACGTTTATTCCTTAGTTATCATTATTTGAACAGCAGAAGTGTGATGTTTTTTAACTTTTTTTTTCTCTTAGGAGGCCAGACCTATATGAATCTGATACAGAGAAAATGGATGGCAGGTTTGAGTCAGAACACTTGGTTCCATAAACCAGCACTGTCATCCAGTAATTACATGTCCTAGACAGATGACTATAAATCTAGAGATTGGCGATACTGACACCTGACTTTCCAAGATCTTTGTGAAGAGAGAAGAGGGGGAGGGAGGGAAGGAGGCCCCGAAACGACCAACTACTTGGCAAAGTGAGAGCCCCCCGACAGTTCTCTGCCTTCTTCCCCTTCCCCCTCCGTCTTTCCCCTCCTCCTGGAACACACCAGGGGTCTCTCTCTTGCCAACACATCATTGAACGCATCACTCACACACATGCCTTCTCCCTATGTTTCTAAATAATGTTCATTGTATGCTAAAAATTATTCTTTAAAAATCGTAATCCTTTAAATATATTTTGAGTTTTGGTCTATGGAAAAAGGGAAGGGTACTTAAATTTCAGTCTCCATAGAGACAACTTACAGAGTCATTGACCGCACTCACACAAGGTAAGTATAAGCTGTCTGACTCTGCCCTGCAGGATTTTCTCATCAGGCAAACAGGAAACATAAACTCTGGGTTCCTGAGGCCTGAGTGCAGAGAAGAGGAAGCTTGGGGCCTATTTTGACATTTTGAATAGGACCCAAACTTACATTTTAAGTAGGAGGTTGGTAGGATGTTGGTGGAATTAATCGGTGTGGACTTGATTTTCTGAACCTCGATTCTCTTCGAGGGTGAAGAGTCTGAGTAAGTAGGGTACCTCATGGTAACACTACTGAGAGGAAGACATTTTATTCTCTCGGGGTCTCTGCAGCACTGGAGGGTGACAGGAGCAGGGTCCACCTGAGAGCCCCTGTCACTTCGAGCAGCCAGAGTGCAGGAAAGGGTGAGCGCCCCAGCCCTGCCAGATCGCTTCTATTCAGACAGAACTTCTTTCTGAAGTAACAAGGAGCCTTTCCGATTTTTCTTCATCTCTTTTATAACTTAGAAACAACCGTGAGCCAAGGTCTAGAAGAGTGTTCTCCAGACCAGAAATCTACCCTCTGGTTTGCTCCTCATAGAATATGGTTTAGTTTAGGGGGAAGAGGGTTCACGTCGCAGTAGCTGCCCTGCAGCTCGTCGGACCCCAGCATGGACACAGGAGGGCCTTGCCCCTTGCAGCCTCTCTGGCCATCCCTGGTGGGTGGCAGGGCCCATGGGAGCCGGGTGCCAGGTGTGGGGGTGGCGGGCAGGAGGGAACTAAAGTGCGCCCACATCTGCAGTTGGCCGCTTGAGTGACAAGTGTGGTGGCTGCCACACCGGCTGCCAATATGTTATGAGACCATGGTAACCGCCGCTCATCCCCAGGGAGCAGGGCACTTCCTTCTCCTCTCTCAGACATGAAAGAAACAATTTCAGATGCCAGGGAAGGATCTTTGATGAAAGAAATCATCTCAGCTTTCGCAGCACTGGAGTTTGCCCCAAAGCAATAGCTTTCATACATTTTTTTAAGTTTCTTTTGTCATGTTTACAATTAATCCATTATTATCTACAATCTTTTGGCCTATAGGATGCTGGTAGAGCACTATTGGTTTCTCTCTTTCAAAAACATTCTTTGTCAGAAATTTACTTGAACGTCATATGTAATAATAACATTTACCTAGTGCTTTTCCATTTCCAAAGGCCTTTCCTACACACAACCCAATGTTAGCTCACTTAATTCTCACCACAAACAGGCAAGGTAGTGCTTACGAGGTTATGTCTCTTTCGCAATGCATGATTCTAAGTTTCGTTCAAAGGGAATGCCAGACACAGAATGGTTCCCAAGATTTCTAGACATCTTTTTGGTGCAATTTTCTTGCTCTTCGAACTGTCAGTGGAGAGTTAAAGAAATAGTGAGGGGTTAGAGACGACAGCGACGTTGGGGACTATATGCTATTTGTTGGTGACGTGCTATGCACAGCAACACATGGGAAGATGTTAACTCCTGGAACTTGGGGACCCTGAGCTGTTTCCCTTCACCATCCTTTTTGTGGGAGTGTGTTACCAATGAGCATTCCCAACAAACAGGAAGCAAATGCAGGCTGAAGAAGCACCCACTTTAGTTCAGTTCCTCGGGGTTTGAGGCACCACATGGTGGATCTGTACATGTCCGCGTGCACAGAAACGTCACCACACTGTCCCCCTGTCATGTCACACTCTTGTTCAGAACTTACTAAAATCAAAAGCCTAAAACTGGGGCAGCAAGGAGAGAAATCGGGAGTCCCGGCCCGGGAGCTCGACTGGGCAGATTGTGGCCAGATCAGTCCCCCGCCCCTGAGCGAGGGACTGGGCCCCGGAGGAGAGGACGGGGGGTGGGGGGGGGCTGTTCTGGTGCTGGCAGTGGGTAGCTGCGCTTCTGACCTGTTTCAGGGCCCTGCTCTCCTGGCGCTCTGTACCCTGCCCCTGATGTAACCCCGGGATCCGTGGCAGAGCAGGCAGGAGGGGCAGTGCTGGGCGCTCTGTGGAAGGTGGCCCTCCCTCACTCTGGGTGACTGACTGCTCGGCCTGCCCTGGAAGGGGTGTGAAGAGGGCGCGAACTGAATAGAAACAAGGTTATGTCAAGCTCCAGAAAATGGGCAGGGCTGCCTCTGAGCGAGTGAGCGGGAGAGAAGCAAAGCCCTCAGATTTGGGAAATTAGAACAGAGTCCCAAATGTCCCGGGCACCAATCTCGTAATCTCTGAACTTGACTATTCTCTACTATAAAATGGGCATGTAACCAATTTAAAATTCTGTGATTCTTTACTTTGACTTTCACTGGATCGCAGGTGAACTGGGGGAAACATTTCTGATGCGTTGGGCAAACCCTGCTGGCTCTGCTGTCTGCAGGCGTCAGAAGGTGGGTGCAGAACACGACAAGGACGTTCCTCGCAAGGCGTGTGATGATTCCTTTCAGTGTCCGCAGAGGAACTAGTTTTCGTCCTAAGCTTGACTGGCTACTGGGAAGATGTCCCTGACTGGCCCCAGCGGGGCCCTGCCAGGCCAGGACTTCGTGCAGTCTGGGAAGAGACTTTGCCCCTCCACGATTGGGGACAAGCCGGCCAGGTCGGGTGAGTGGGGCTGTCTCCTCAGACTTCCGGGCTCCCTCCTGAGAGCTGGGGTGGCCTTGCTTCCTTCTTATTTGGCGTCCAGTGACAGGGACCACCTGTCCTACCCTGGGTGCACCTATTCCTCTCCTTCTCGGTTCTCTGTTCTCATTAAGGTGAAAACTGGGGGGGTTCTCCCCATTTCCTCTGTCCTCCCTGCCCTTCCACCCCGCCCTGTCCCTCCCGGGGTCTCTCAGTGCCATCCAGCCCTTCGGCCATCAGCCAACTTACATTCTCACTTGCTCTTGAAGTATACTTCTCCTTGGAGTATGAAAAGACTTGGATGATTTAAAATAAAACAAAAATGCTTAAAAATCTGTTTGCTTCTAAATCATTAATAGTGTCCATCCAGACGATTTGGGAACAGACTCTAATTCAGAATTCACAGTGGGAGCCTGGGCAGGCGGCTTCTCCGTGCCTCAATTTGTCCTTCTGCAAACGTGGGCAACAGGAGCAGCCACCTCTGAGGGCCAGTGGGGGACACAAATCCTTGACCATTTAGGGCCCTCATGACAGGTTGAGCAGGACGGTCCCCTCCTATGATGGACGCTGACTCTTCTGCCGGCCCTGTGCTTAGACAGCTGCAAACCAGCATCGGCACTACCCGAGTGGACGGTGCCCTGCGGGCCAAGCTTCCACCGCTGGAGGACAGGAGTCCATTCTGTAAGATGAACAGATTGCACGTACAGAGTCAAATGAATTATTGTCTAAAGGAAACACATTACATGTAGGGGAAATGGTCCTAATTTCTAAATAATACATCCTTCATACTTTTAGCCTTGTGTGACTCTACATCATTCTTACCTTGGGTTGATTAATATGGCGAAAGTCCAGTTTTGCACACTCTGTCGCTCTTATTTAATTAAAAGGAAAAGAAATCATGAAGTGTAAGTGATCCTTTTCCTTTTTTCTTCTTCCTTCTCTTTGCTTTTTTCTTTTTGCTTACTCCTGCTGGAAATTTCCTCTTGCCAAGATCCACTTGGGAAATTTCCATTCCAGGAGTTTTTATGAAGTTGCAGGAGACAAATTAGGTGCTTTGAATACGTTAACATCGTGTTTGCTGCTTTGAAGATCAGGACACCGAGCGCGAGTAACACAGCCGCTTGACGTGTGGCTGAGGCGAAGCTTCATTAGCTGAGAGTTTGTAAAACATTTACAGGTCCTTAATCAAGAGGCCAGGCTGGGGGATCAGGCGGTGCGGTAAGGAATACTGAGCTGATAATGACATGGGTATTTAAATTATACCTTAAGTCACTTTGTGGGTGACTCCAGACCCAAAGACGTGAAAAGGAAAACAGTCCTGGATTATAAAAGTGTACTGGGCGCAGTATTACCGGAGCAGCGTGCACATTAAGACTTAGTACCTCGGAGACTTACTCCTTCCGTTAGGGACAGATAGAACATTTTTGTGTTCTGTACTTTAATTCATCCTTGCAAATCCAGCCGGCCTGAACTGGCTGGTGGCCTGGGGCCGCCGGCTTCCTGAGGACAGGAAGGCGTTTCTGGAGCTCTTGCTGGGGTCCCTCTCTCACTGGGGCCCGCGTCCTGCGGCACAGCCTCCCCCGCTCTCTCTCTCACCTAGACAGGGGCTCGCCTTTTGTAGAAGGGAGATGGTTTCGGGGCACACGTTTTCATCTAGGCCGTGTAAGGGACAGCCTCTTCTCCCTTCCAGCCATCTGCGTCTACAGGGCGCCCACCCTGGCCAATGGCCCGAGAGTGGACTGGGGGACTCTGCACCCCCAGACTCAAGTGCCAACCTTCTTCCTGCCTGGTCGGGAGGACAGGGGCGCGAGTGCACACCATCAGCAAACAGCTGCGCAGATCCTCTGCTCCACCCCAGGGACCCGGGTGAGACCAGGAGGGACCAGAGCCAACCTGCGGTTTCCATGGCAACCGTGGAAGCCTCAGAATAGGAAACCTCGCGCACCTCTGCTGACCCCCCTGGGAAGCCCCAGGTCTCCAGAAGGAAAGGCGGCACTGGGAGGGCGGCGCAAGGACAGGCCGAGCTAAGGGCCCAGGCAGCACCTCGGCACCCCACTCCCGGGATCCCTGCGGAGAGCCCCAGGTTACTGATGATGCCGCTGCACTTGGGGCCGGAAGTCTAGAAGCCCTGGAATGTCTCAATTTAACTCTCCAAAGAATCTAAATGCAAATCAGCCCCGTCGGTCCGTCTGCAGATGGAGAATGCCTCCCGCTCCTGGACCGCTCGCCTTTCCCCATCTCGAGGCTGTCAGTTTTCAGACCCCCCTCATCAGCAAGGTGTATCTTCATCCCACTCAGTCGGTGCAGGAGGAAAGAGCGGCCTTTCCACCGCCAGATCTGGGGCAGGTGTAACCCAGCAGTTGGGGCAGCAGCAGAACCCCAGGGGAGGGTGGAGAATCGCCCAGCTCAGAGCCCGCAGGAACGCATAGGATCCCCGCATTCCTGCAGCCCTGATACCTTAGCTGTCCTCGCTTCCTTCCCGCTGCCGGGTCCGCACTGTCCGCCAGCTCTGACCCATGCCTCCTCCGCCCCCCCCACCCGCCGTGCCCTGTCTGTGCCCGCCCTGCCCCCACTCTCCATCACCACCCAGCCGTTCCTGTCCTCCAAGTAAGCAAGCAGCCGAGCTTTTATAGATGGGCTTATTTACAGAAAGATGGAACCTAATCCAGAGGGTAATAACAGGCCGCCTGGCGAGGTGCAGGCCGCGTGGTGAGCAAGCCCGGCAGGCGTCCTGCGCTCCGCTCAGCCCCGCGCAGAGGCCGCAGCTCTTGTTCTTCCTCCAGCCTCTCTCTTCTTTCTCTTTCAAAATACAAAAAGAAGGAAAATAATCTACAAAACAGAGCTGCAGCGCTTATGTTTGCTCATGTTTTAGAGGAAGAGATGAAAACCCAGGGCGCTGTGTGGGGAGGAAGGCGCCGAGCAGGTTGATTATTCTGAGCAGCTCCCATCCGGCGGAGCGTCCCGGGGCTTTTCCTCTGTGTGAGTGGTGTCCATCTGTCAGCTGTCAGTGCCGGGGAGAGATATACGCGGCTGTCACTTGTCATCAGCCGGCATTTGTGAAGCCTTCTGCAGCTGCGTCGCGGCGCACGCTGTCCGAGGAGTCTCCGAGGCGACTGTGCCGCGAGGGTGGCAGGAGGGGAGAGCCGTCAGGGCTGCCGAGGGACGTTTGTTTCCAAAAAACAAAACAAACAAACAAACACCTCTTGAAAGGTAGTGTTACTGTACTTGGTTTCCAGAAAATCCTATGTGGGTTCCAGAGCCCAGTAAACCCATAATAACAGAGGAAATTTATATTCCAGTACATGAATATATTCAAGCTAGAGATTGTGACACGTATTTTTTAAATCAGCAGAATATAAAGAGGGCATCAGCATTTATGTTTTCCCCTTTATAAATTATACTACGACAAGGAGTAGGCATATGCAAAAAACTTTGTGTAATGGAATATATGTGTAATGCACAAGTATGTGTTTGTAACATAAAAGTGAGCGTAGTGAACCAAGAGCACGTCCAGACTCTAATAATGCAGATATTTTTAAAATGGGTTAATTTTGAGATGGAAACACCCTATTAATCATTCTTTAATGTTCCACTGAACATTTCAATATGCTTATTTATAGGGTGACTTCCAGTTAATTGAATTATTTTAAACTAGAGGTGGTAGAGCCTCTGTAGACAGCTCTTTCTGCATCACCCACCTCAGGAAGACTGTGCTTCCGCCCTTAATATGCTACCGGTGCACAGATAGAAATGACATGAAGAATTTAAATGTGCTGTTTCTTTAATGCGCTTTCTGTCTTAAAGTATTGTGAGATTTGACTATGCTTTCAATTTTCTGTGGTTTTGCTCCCATGCTAGTTAAAAAGAAGTCAGATGTTTTTGGCATACATATACCATAGATCCTTATTTCCAAAAATAAAAAGCTTAGAATTTTCTTGGAGGGTATAGAATTAAATGATTTTAGAGTAACTGAAACAGACATGGACTTGCAGAGAGACTTGTTCAGGTCCTGATGATCATGATTTCTGCAGCACACGGGGACAGAAAAGTTACGGCCAAACCAAGTAATGAGTAATATCAAGCACCTGGTTAGAATATCTCAGGGAGAAAGCCTCAGCTGTAAAGTCATGATTCCTAGCATGTAAAAATGCACTCTTTGTGTGCCCACTGGTAGATAATACGCCTGAGGAGAAGGAAGAGAAATTGATGAGCTATGTTTACTTGCATTTGGTGCCAAGGGAACCTGCAAAGTAAATACTAATTTATAATTTCTTTATTCAAAGAGGCTAGAATAAGTTTGGAAAGATGATATTAATACTATAAAGCTGAGCAAGCCAGTTACTTACGGACGTGTTCAAGTACAACAGTGCACGCTTTGTTTTAACTGAGTGGATGGGAGGCAACACTGTGATATCTATTGAAGCAGGAGACTAATCAATTTGGGCTGAAGTAACAAACACGGTGCCTGGAAGCATCAGAGGAGCCCACCTGGGCTGAATAAAGAGAAGAAAGCATTTAAGGCTTGTGTTCGTTTGTTATTGCTGCTGCAACAAATTACCATACAATTAATGGCTTAAAAAAATACAGATTTAATGTCTTATAGTTCTACAGGTGGGAAGCCCTGAGTCAAGCTGTCAGAAGGGCTGTGGTCCCTCTGGAGGCCCCAGTGCGGACATACGTCCTTGCCTTTCCCTGGAGGCCCCAGTGGGGACACACATCCTTGCCTCTCCCAGTTGTGTCCCTTGGCTTGTAGGTCTTTCATCTTCAAGGACAGCAGCTTAGCATCTTCGCCTGCCTCTCTCTGTCTCTCTATCTCCCCCTCCATTTCTCTCTCTGACCTCACATCCCCCACTCCCTCTTCATCCGCCCACCCTGTCTCTGACTCTGATCCTTTCCCCTTTCAAGGACTAGATGGGATCAACTCAGATCATCCAGGATATTCTCCCTCACCCTAAAGTCCCCAGCTTCCTCATATCTACAGAGGGCCTTTTCCAGGTAAGATGACATAAGAACATATTCAATCTTGGGATGGTGGTAAGGACATTTTGTAGGCAACTGCAGGTGGAAAAGACTTGGAAGTAAAAACCGAGACAATGAATGCTGGGGTGCAGCTAGAGGAAGCCTGGGGGGAGTACATTTTTCTCAAACTTAGAGATGGGAAGAAAAGCATTAAATACATACTGGGACCAATTACGGGAACTGTTGAATTCCAGGCATAAGATATAGAGAATACAGGATAGTTCCTGTCAGTTCAGTGTAAGGGAAGACTTTCCTGCGAAGGAATCAATACAGGGATGGAGTAGGGAAGTGGTAAGTTCTTCACACCAGAGCTTTCTAAGAAGGTATTAGTGATAAAGATACACGGAGCTCTAAAAATCTTCCCAATCCTAAGATTCTAAAATACTATTATCATCACAAAATTGATATTTAGGAGATCAGGTTAATTCAGGAGCATGAGTTTCAGAGAGCTAAAAAATTTCTGCTGGTCTCCCTTTATTGTTAACTTCATTAGAACAGAAAAACTATCCTAAACAGTAAGATTATATGATATTCATATCATCACTAAAAAATAAAAAGCAAGAATTTCGTAGATTTGGAAGTTATCTAAACTGTGAAATACCCTGAGATCCCTGTTTCTCCTCACCTTCAGTGTCCAGCGATGCATGGAACAATTGAAATGGCTGCAGACCCATCAGCCACCTTGACCTTTTGATACTGCAATTGTTAATTCAGTCAATTCTTCAACCCCAAGTGAGTCAAGAAAGAAAATTCACAGAGATGAGTAAGGGAAACTGAGTGATTACATCCGCACTGTGTTGGTGATGGGTGATGACTCGGAGCAGACCTGGAAACAGGGGCAGCCATGGGCTCTGCGTCCACACTTGTAGGTGCATTGATCCCACCGTCTGGGAGTGCGTCCTTCAGAGTGACCCTGTGGATCAGGGACTGAGCTGTGGCCTCTGTTCACCAAAGGAAAGCTGACGAGATTACGACAGATTGCCTTGTAAAAGTTATTTTTTCCTCGGAGCACAAGAGAAATGGGCTCTGTGGAGGTCGGGAAGAGCGGGGAGGTGATGATGAGAGTTATCATGATTAAGAAGCCCAGGAGGCAAGGGGATCTTTATAAACTTAGTTATTCTCACAGATAGAAAGCGACAAGCCCCAGGTAAATTGGATCTAGAGGAGCCTGTTTTCCACGAGGTGCTGAAGAGGGCATTCTGTGGACCTGAGCAACAAAGAGTTATGGCTTCCCTGTCACTAGTTTGAAGTCACTAGGTTATATAGTGTTTAAATATTATTATTCTTTTCTTTTCCTTCCCATTTTTTCTTCCTTCTGTCCTTTCTCCTCCTTTCCTTCTCCCTACCTATATAGCACTGCTTCATGGAGACAATCATGTCCCTTGAATCACACCTGTCCTTGTGTCTTTGCAAAAGCATAGGTTATATATCCAAAAGGCAGAAGGATTCACTATTTAGTAAAAGGTGAATGATCACTATCAGAAAACTTCCACTAATTGGAGTCTCCACTAATTGGAGACTGTGTTTTAGAGTATTTGTTGCACATATGTATACTGTGATATCTAATCTGTTGGGGAAATGGACATTGTTAAAATATATTGTAAGGATGATGTGAAATCCCAACTTGATTTACAATAAGCCCACAAATTTATTAATTAGCAGAACCTACCCTACTAAGTATTCATTGACTATTAAAACTACAAGTAGGAGGGGATACTCAGCAAGTTGCAAATCTTTGGCAGAAACAGTCATAAACTGTAATAAGCTGCAAGCTTAGATGAAAAGAAAAGGCAAAAAAAAATGTGTTTTGAGTATTGACATTTTTATTAGTAAAATATACCTAAAGGAACAAACTTGATAGGGATAAAATTTTCCAACCAGCAGTGGTACAATTATAGCATGGAGATCTTGTCAAACATCAGGAGACCATTAAGAGGCAGTCCCACTCATTACACACCAAAGAAAACAAATCCACAAAAAATACCTTGTCAGGGTAAATTCCTTTCTGCTCCAGATACCAAGAATCTGACAATTTTCTCCCCAGGAGAGGTAATAAAGAGAATGCATTAGAATAACAAAAATAATAATTCCTATACTTGTAAATTATTTCAGTTTTTTCCAACTTTCCAAATGTCTGTAGTGGAGCTATAGAAACTACACGAGAGGATGCAGGAAGGTCTATATCCAGTTACGGAGGCTCAGTAGCCTTTTATGATTCTCTTCTCCTTGGAAATGCTTTGTTGGAGAAGGGTAGTACGCGAATGGGCTTCTTCAATTATCTTTCTACTACTTCTGTTTCTTATCTAATTGTATACTCTTCCCACTGTGGGAGTGTGTGTGTGCACCCATGAGTTCAGGGAGGTGATAATGGGAAGTGTTTGGGTGATGGCATGGCCTTCTTAGTGTTCCCCAAGGCCTGAGACATAGACTGAATTTCACTATTAAAGGATTAGGAGAGATATGTGTATGGGGGAGGGGGAGGGAAGGAAGCTGAGCATCACAGAAGAATTCCAATGTTGAAGGGTCACCAGGATGCCTAGAGGTCCCTGGAAACCAAAGGATAGTCACAGAGGTCAAGTCCAAGGAGGGAGTAAGATTCCAGTGGCATCTTCTGCACCGCAGATCGAGCCCAGTTGCCTTGCCTGGGGCTGCGATCCATTCTCTGATTTTACCCTGAGTACTTCTCCTATCTCCTCTTCTCTCCCACATTCTTCGGCCCAACACTAGCCTTTTGGTCTGTTTCTAAAACACATTAAACTCATTCCCACCAAATACCTTTTCTGTGGCAGGGTTGGTCTCCCTGAGGCTGGGAGAGGTGCCTTTTTTGCCTTTCAGATCTCAGCTCCCCACTAAGCTTGCTATGGCTTTTATAGTTTTCCCCTCTCAGATTTCAGCCTAAATGTCCTCTCTGTAATATAACTTCCCCTTTGGCCAAGATGGATTTACAGAGATTTTATTTATCTTCTTATCTAAAACAATGAAAAAGTAAATTAAAATACAGAAAATATAGTTAAATTAACATGGCTTTAAAGAAACACCAGGCAATAAAGAACAGAGATTCTTGAGAAAAAGGAAACAAATGAGCCAGCCTACATGACAGATCTAGCTTATTGCCTAAAGAGGGTTTCCAGGCTTTGGAACAGAGAGCAGGAACCAAGGAGGAGTCTTGAAAATATCCTGAGTTGAGCAGACAAGGTGAAATTCAGGGGAGAATAGGTAGGCAGACTTACAGAACAAATTTTGAGAGAGGAGAGCTGTACAGAGAGAGAACCTGAAAGATCTGCATAGGGTCTCCCTTGGGTATTTGTCAAAGTACATGCATGTAAGGAGACTAATTGAGCTTGGGAGAAAAACCATCATAAAGTATTAGCAGGATGGATAAATTAAATCACATTGAAAATTCAAAACTTTGTCCTTCAAATGACACCATTAAGAAAATGAAGATGAGGAATAGACCTGAAAAAATATTCACAAAACATACATCTTACAAGAGATTTGCATCCATACAATACTGAGTAAAGATCTTACTCATCAATAATCTGACCAAAACCTAATCAAAAGGAGAAATATTTCTGTAGATCTTTCACCAAAGACTATATATGAATGGTCAGTAAGTACATGAAAATATGATCAACAATGTTTTAAGGAAATTCACATTAAAATTATAATGCAATGCCATCTCACATACACCAGAATAGCTATAATATAGTAAAAAATGTTGGAAAAGGTGTGAACAAACAAATCCCTTAAACATTGCTGGTGATGACTGCTGCCATATTGGAAAACTGTTCAGCAGTTTCTTGAAAAGATAAATAAAAAGTTTTGGTATTACCTCTCAATTCTTCTTAGCTATTTACCCAAGAGATAGGAAAGCACACATCTACAACACAGATTCACACATGAATATTTTTAGCAGCAACCTATAAAAAGTACATCAGTAGTTGGCTGGAGCGAAACAAGGATTGATAGTGGATGAACATGAAGAATCTTATTGAAGGAGTGAAAATGATCTAAACTGACTTATGGTGATGGTTTTACAACATAGTGGATTTACTAAAAATCACTGGATTCTATACTTGAAGTGGGGTGAACAATACAACATTATTAGATGAGGAAATAGTACAATCATGCACATGGGGCAGAGTATAGTGCCTTCCCCCAAAGTCAGACTGAAAAAAAGTCATAAATGAGACATAATGGTGTTGACCCAGAAATTCGGAATATTTATCCCTGTCATAAAGACTGCCCTGGCCCCTTCTAACAAATATTAAAACCAAGAACTGAAAGAAAGAAACAATTTCCATGTAACTTACCTTCATCTCAGAAAATAACTTAAATATATTTTTAATAATAGAAAATTATACAGCATAAAACAAGTTAAATTTTTCAACTTCTGGCTTGGAAGCATTCTTAATCTTTGTATGCCTGGCTTGAAAAGGCATATACAGAAATAAACAGAAAAATATAAATTGTAACAGTTAAAAATCAATTTAATTGACATTTACCAAGAACTATTAAACCTATATATTTTAGAATTAACATATAAAGACATTAGTTTTATAGCTATATTTTGTATGTCAAAACTGTTAGAGAAGTGAAAGATGTTAAAAAAGACTCATCTAATTTTTGATAAATGAAAACTACAACAGCTGAAATAAAAACATACTTGATAAGATAAACAACATCTTTGATATTTGGGGAAAAATAAGTAAACTTTCAAATATAGTGATAAACTAGTAATAATAAAATAAATAGAAAAAAATGTTTTAAAAAATAAAAATCTGAGCTATGGAGCAACTTTAAGTGGTTTAAAACTTTTCAATTTTAATAAAAAGCATAAATCCATAACTGCAAGAAGTTCCAAGAACTCCAAAACAAGAAACATTAAAAAAAACTACATCAATCTCATTGAAAATTATAATAAAATTGCATCATAATAAAAGCATCTCAAATCAGTTTATATATAAAATTTTACAAACAGCTGGAGGAAAAGGACATATTAGTTACAGAGAAACAAAGGTAATGAATACAGAATTCTTCATAAATGATGAAAATAAGAAAACAATGAAGTAGCATATTTAAGTATTGAGAAAAGTAAAGCAAAACTATCAACTCAGATTTCTCTACCTCATGATGAAAATATATTTCAACAAAGGTGAAGTAAAGACTTTTTCAAACTTACAAAAGCCGTCTAGAGCAGTAGAACATTAGTACAACAATTGATCATCACCATGAGAGCCATAGTACAATAAATCTGAGTGGAAGAAGGTACATCATTAGCCAGAAAGAAAATGATACCAGATAAAAATATAGATCTACACAAAGTAATAAAGACAACTAGAAATGATAATGTGATTTTCTTATAATAGATATAAAATGATATTTTACTTAAAGGTAAATGTAATAAACAATGCAAATTAAACAAAGGACAGCATAAGAGATAAAATAGAATCATAAAGTATCCTCAATCTAAAAGAAGCCATAAAAAATAGTCAAAGGAAAACAAAGAGTAATTGGAACAAATTTTAAACATTTCCAACACAATAAACTTACACCTAGCAATTTCAATAATAAAACTAAATATAAATGGCCTAAGTATTTTATTTAAAAGGCAGAGTTTGTCAGATTGGCTAAAAGATCAAGACCCAACTACATGCTACTTACAAGAATACACCTAAAATATGAAGATGGGAATATGTCAAAAGTAAAAGAATGGGAGAAAATATACCACAATAATAAAACTTTTTAAGTAAATAGTGTCTTTATTATCAGAAAAAAAATGTGTATCAGAGCAAAGAATATTACCCAGCATAAAGAAGGCTATTTTGTATTAATAAGGGACTCAATTCATCCAGAGCTATCCTAAATACCAATCGATACTATCCCAAATATTTGTGTATATAGTAACAGAATTTCAAAATACATGAAGTAAAAAACAATAGAAATATATAAATACACAGAGATTTCAATCTCCTTTCTTCAATAAATTGATAGAATAAAGAGCTTGAAAAACAGAAAGTATAGAAAAACTTGAACACCACTATCAACCAACTTGGTTTGATAAGAAAATCACATTATCATTTCCAGTTGTCTAGTGTTCTTGACACCTAGTACCATTCAGTAAGTGTTTACTAAATACAAAAAAAAAGAAATCAGGGAGTAGAGTGTAGGAAAAACAGAAAATGCTTTTTGTTAACCAAACTGAGGATGGAGTAGAGTATGCCCAACCAGAAGAAAGGAGTTGGATGGAGAGAGGTCTAGCAAACAGAGATCCTGTGAGCTGTCCAACCATTTTCACAGCTGGTTTTATGACGCATGGTAAACACAGCGTACTTTGTGCTCTCCTAAAGTGATACCTACATTGACAACAATTGCTACTGAGAGCCACAGCAGCTCTGTGGAACTGCCTGTCAGACAGAAAGTTCCCCTTGCATTCTCTTTTGCATCTGGTACCCATCTTTCCTTTGTTTCTATAAACCACAGACTTCATTGCATCATAATGTCAACAACTAGTATTTTGGAAATTCTTTTCAACATGGCATGCAGGGATTATGGTGGTAAAATACAACATGAATAAAATTAACGTATTTCAAACTGAATTAAGTAAAAAGGAAAACTGATGGGCTCACACAAATCTCATAAACAAGCAGTAGTTGAACAGAGGGTTGGGATTAATATATTTACATTAGCCTCAAACAAACCTCCATTCAAACTCCATATTGGGAAGATAATGCAGAAAAATCTACTACCACCTCAAAATGCCCTTGATGACCTCCTGAAAAAATCACAATGACTCTCTTCTTAAGCAAGGCTGACTGTCATGTTGATAATAGTGGTTTGAAGGCAAACAAAGGCAAAGATACATGTGTGCACACAAATGCACACACACACACAGACACACAGTGCATGCTCATTATTTTCATCAGTTATGCTCTTTTTAAGTCACTGTGAACACTAAATTAGCAAATACTGAACCCATAGCATTTAGTGAAATTATATACACATACGACCTTTATTTCTAAGACTTTTTTCTAACACTTTTTATTTCTACTTATTATGTCTAACATCTGTGCCCAGAGATGTTCTTCTTCTTTCTAGTTTTCATTTCTAGGGGCAATTATAGTTTTAAATTTTGAAAAACATTGAAAAATATTTCTACATAATTTTGATCTTACATGTAATTTTCTGGTTGATGACATTTATTTTCTGGTTAGTGAGATTTATGTAGTACAGGGTATCCTCAAAGTCACCCCTAAAGTTGCCATAAATGGGAAATTATAGCTAAATGTACCTTCATTTACAGAACAATCATTACAAAATTTCACAAAGAGGTAGCCAACATGTAGAGAATATTTTGCAAATATTTTGTAAATATTTGATATTGACTATTTTGTTAAAAAAATAAAAAAAGAGGTACATTTAGCCACAATTTCCCAATGTGTGGTGACTTTAGGAGTGAGTTTGGGATAGTACAGTTACTGTGCTAGTCACTGTCCTTTTCCACAATCTTCCTCTTATAAGGTTTGTGTTAGTGTTGCTGCCTACCATGAAAACAAATCAGATTTTCCTTAAGCAGTTACTTGTCAGAGATTCAGATATTCCTTAAGCAGTTATTTGTAGGAGATTCAGATTTTCCTTAAGTAGGTATCTGTACACGAGTCATGGATGGTAAGTAGGAGGGAAAGGCCAGAATGAGTCCCTACACAGTTGCCAGGTAGGATTCATAACCCACGGCTCTCTGCTGGTGCCACCGCAGATGCACACTGCTTCCCCCACACACAGCTCATCTCTGTGGTTCCCAGAGTAACCCTCTGCTCCTCTGAGTCCAGCAGGGGCATCTACTATGGGCCCCACTCACCCATGTCTGCCATTCTTTGTTAGAAATAAGCCACACAGACCTTCCTTTGTAACTTCAAGGTGAGCTCTTCACCTTTAGGACATATCCTTCTCCCAACATTTCTGAGTCCTCCATCCGCTGGCCTGCTGAGCACTCCTCACACATTTCTTTTCTTCTTCCTTTTTATTAAAGGGCTCTTTACTCAGACTGTTATCTCCTCAGAGAGGTCTATCCTGACTGCTCAGTCTAAAGTAGCTGAAAACCAAAGACCACAGTTATTTATTCCCTGTTTTACTGACAATGGATTCTGTGAGGTTTGTGTCCTCTCTGTTGTCTTCCTGAGATCTGTAGTGAAGTGCAGGCCATGACCGGGCACTTACTACTATTACTAATTATACTATGATAAAAATGATGTGTCTCTAGAATCCACTCTAGACCTCCAACCCTCCAGAACTGACCTTTTTAGAGGCTCCTTTCATTTTTTTCAAGGGATGCCATGGCCAATTCCTGGCATCCTTCTTCTTACTACTTCTCTATTTTTAGTGGACATCTTGGGAGTGTTTGCAATGCATTTGTTAGCCTTGAAAGCCCATTCTACTCTAAGAAGAAGCATTCCTCTCTGCCATCCTTTCCCTCTTCCTCCTGCCTCCCCTTCTTGTTTTGTTCCTGGCTACCCTTGGGCCTCATACTTCGAGATCCACTGGACTTGGGGAATTACCACATCCCAGAGGCCTTTCCAAGTTGGGCCAGCCTGGCTGTGGGAAGAGGAGGGTCCTCTCTTTTGGTGTCTGACCCTCCTGCATGCAGGGAGGCAGGAGTGTCAGGGTCAGAGAGGGAGACTTGAAGACGCTGTCCTGCTGGCGTTGAAGATGGAAGAAGGGGCCGTGGACAGATGAGTCTGCAGCCTCCAGGCTGAATGGCAGGAAGAAGCAAAGTTCTGCTGCACCTTAATTTTAGCCTAGTGAGACCTTTGACCTGCAGAACTCCAGTTTAGTTGATGTGTGCTCTGTAAACCAGTGAGTTTGTGGTTAATTTGTTACAGCTACAACTGGAATCTCATACGGGCCATGTCTTGTCTTCAGGGAAGAACGTGATGGACACTCTGCCCTGCAATCCAGTTTGGGCTGTCAGATCTTGCTTTCCTAAATTCTTCTCTCTCCTTACAGTATTCACCTGATTATTTTGGCTTCCACATCACTGAGAGTGTTGTCTTCCAGGTTTTAAGGAAAACATCAACATTTACAACCAGACAAGAGAAGAATTATACAGGCAAATCAATTTTTATTATTCAAAAATTAATATCATGCTCTTCACCAACCAATTTTCCCTCATTCATGCTAAACATTCATGGTGGTTTTTTAATCCATTCTTCACAGGACAGTTTCCAAAGCTTTTCCTGTCATTCTCTTGAAATTCTGTAGTTTGACAATGTCCCACTTAATGTGTGCTTATCAGAACTGGTTACTCAAATGTAACTTAATCAGGTAATCACAATATTATCTAAGATGCAGTGAATCCCTCTTATGTGTGAGAGATTGTTTCAAGCATTTGATAGATTCACGGATACAAGTCTCACAACAATCCTAGGTACTATCACCACCTTTATTCTCAAGACCAGGAAACAGGTGCTGAGTGGGATTTAAAACCAGGCAGTCTTGCCCTGGGAACTATGCTCTTAACAACCCTGCTAGGATTATTTACTGCCCTACTTTGGTTTTATTTAAACTAATAGTAATAAAATATTTCATAGGATTAAGGAATGAACTGCGCATTTGAAGAAAGATTCTATCCTGCAAAAGACAGAATAAAAGTCAAAATGGAGCCAAATGGAAATAACGGTAAGTCCGTGGAAGAAGAAAATTTAATTAACAGCCACAGGGAGAAAGGGAAAGATACTGCATTGATTGAAATATAGACACGCTGCTTTAAAGAGAGAATAATCAGTGACCATGAACTCTAGCAAATAAGAGGATTTAATAACAGGAGCAAAAATTAGGTTGAAAGGTTGAAAGATAAATCAAGGTAGTCTCTCTAAAAGTGGAACCAAAGCACAAAGAAATGGGCAATCCAAGAAGAATGATAAAAAAATATATAGAATTTTTCCACAAGCACTATCCAACTAATATGTAAAAGGTCCTTTTAGGTGAGTGAGAAGTACATGAGGACCTTTTATGAAGTACATGGAATTTTAAAAATTCTCATATCGAAGGGCATGATAATACAGATTAAAGAGGTTCATGGTGTACTAAGCACAAATCTGGAATAAAGAATAAAACACTGAACATAAAGAAAAATTATCAAATGCTTTGAGAGAGAGAGAGACACCAAACCTGGCCGCATGTCAAGTGATCAGACATTTTCTGGGGTGGCGGAAAGGGCTAGAAGGGAGTGGGTCATGGACAAACAAGACTGGGGACTCTTAGAGATTCTTAATTTATATAAAATTAAGCCAATGAGAAAAAAGAACGAGTTATAAACTCCAGGAAAAAACTAAAAGTTGTAGAAGATAGGAAGTCCCAAATTAGTACTCTGTCTCAGCAATAAACAATATTTCATGGTCAGAAGAATGGCAGGGCCGTCATTGAGTTTAACCATAAAATTATAGTGAAATTGTGTGTGAGAGTATGGGTCAAAGAGAAGAAAGTACTTTCAAAGATGGAAACCACTGATGGTGATAGAAAGTCTAAAGTCGATGTATCCGACAGCTGTGTCTACATCTGACTTAGGAAAGGGGAAAGCCACGTCAGAAAAGGTGTGGAAATTATACACTGTTGAAATAAACAGTTGGGAACTAAAGCAGAGGAGTGTTTGTTACTGTTTCTTAAAGACATTAGACATTTTTCTCGTTTGTATGTAATTTTAAATAATATTAATTAAAACATGAGATGCTTTAATGCAAAAGAATAAAACAGTGCAAATATCTCATAACTTGTGAACACTTTGGTTAACAGTGGCCTGTGTCCTGGGAATCATCAGATTCTTAACATTTAACAGAGGAAAGGAGTAATTTTTCAGAGCTTTCATGCTGAGGTGCTAGCAAAAACGAGCGATTTCACACGCCCAGGAGTGCCTCTCTCTGGACACTTTTGTCCCTCTCCCTTGCCGGCTGGAGCCTGTGTGTGCTTCTCACCCACCTAATAAGATGTGTGACTTATTGGATCATAGGTTCAGCAGTTAACTTTTTAACTTTACATTTTTACACTTTAAAATGTATTTTATGTGGCCAATTCTTTTCGTAATGTCTTCTCTTGTGTAGTTCACTCTGTTCAGAGAGTAAAGAAAACACACCTGAAAACGAGAACAAGCAGTAGCAGTGAGACAGAGTGGGCCTAACAGTGACACCCGCTGTCACAGCTGCGCTCACTGGAGGACGCGGGAAGTGCCTGCGGTGGTCCACCGCACGTTCGCAGCAGAGTTAGGCACAAAGAGGCGAGGGGCCCACTACCCGAGTGAATCTTCTCAGGCCAACCACTAGCATTCAGGAGATGGGAAAAGTGAGGATAACTGTCTAATGCAAATTGAAGGTTCAGTAAGTGGCAGAAACTAATCCACGCCATCCATGTGCGTTGTCTCACCTGCACAGAAGGCTCTGGGACCAGGACTCTGCCTTTCCAGTATGTCCATTCATGACCTACCTGCCCGGAAAACCTCCGTGAGAGGTCAGGACAACACATGTAAGTTTGAAATAAAAATGTAAACTAGTAATTATTCCCACTGCAAGATGGGAATCATCTTTGAGACGTAAATAATAGTGTTCCAAACTATGAAACCCTAACAAAGGATTGCTTGTGTTTTTAAATGGCATTCCTTCCCAAAGAAGCAATCATTTCACAGGCCTCTTTGGACAGAGAAAACTCTCCGGGAAGAGTGAGATTGCTGAAGGGGTGGCACTGCCAGCTCGCTGCCACAGTGGCCTCCAGAGCCCTGTGGATTCAAGTTCATGTTAATCTAGGATGTCCCTGAAGTGGTTCATGGTTGATGTTGGGATCACTCGGGTTTGTCAACTAAAAAGCAATACCCAAAGATAAGTCCTTTAAAAACTATGGCTGTTGTAAATAACGACTCCATTTAAATATAACATATGTGTAAATTGTATACGTTGACTACATGATTACATTAATTATATATTATAATCATAAAATAGTTACATTATTTAATCACATTGATTAAACAATGAGATATTAATTAAAATAATTATATAGTATTATGTAAATAATCATTAAATATACTTTTAATAGTTATTTTAATTTTATATAAAGGAAATAATTATTTAACACAATCGGTTGTAAATATATATAATAAACAAATGTAGACATTTCACTATTATTCAAAAATATCCTCTCCTACAAATATGGATGTGGTATTGATAAATTCATCCAAATGAAGCTGGCTTCATTTAACATTTAAATCAAGCCCATGGTGTGAATCCTTCAAAATGAGGTCTTTGCTGAAGTGATTTATCACAAACGTGATGAGATCCTTTTTCCTCTCTTGACTGATTGCATTAGTGAAATGTCAGCTGAGTTGTTTGACTGACTTGACTTTTAAAAATGAAACTGAATAGTCACATTGTTTAGAATCAAACCAGTTTTGCATACCACAGAATTGTGACGTTCAGAAAAAGCCACTTTCTAGACTGCTGTGACCTGTGCGTGATGCCACCAGTGACAGGCCCTGCAGCCCCACCCAGGCCCTGCTGGTTCTGCTTCAGTTGACCAGTTGACCCATTTCTTTCTCAGATACATGGCACTGATTATACAAGAGGCTATGATGCTTATTTAATATTTAAAACATTTTGATGCTCAGATAAAAGGGGATTCAAGTTGTCACCAATTAGTAGGAAAAGACTAATTATTATACAGACCTATGATCCTTTATAAGTAGAAACATTAAAGGAATCTAAAAGCTATCACTTTTTATGAAAGAGCAGATGGCCCAAATTAGACCCCTAAAGTATAGTGAATGTGTGTGCGAGCGCGCGTCACTAAACAGAAATCTTTTCTTAAAGGCTGCTGGGGAAGAAAGAGAGAACAGAAGAGAAAATTTGAAGTTGGTGTCACTGCAGTTGTTCTAGCCAGCACTGTCCGTGGGAATTTGTCTAGGAAAACATTGACTACTTGGATATAGACTTAAATTTAAATTATCTTATTTCAACAAACTTAGTAGTTGAGGAAATGAATACTGCTGGGAGTTTCTACTGTGGGCTGGACATTCAGATAAAATGATAAACAAACTACGGAACTGGTTCTCAAGGAGCTTAGAGCCCACCACAAAAAGCCAGATGAGAGTAGAAAGTGTGATAAGGACTGGTACCCTACACCCCAATTTCATGCCTTATCACACCTGTCACCACCGAAGGACCTTCAGGTGTTACTTTGGGAAGGAGCAGCTTGTGTCGAATCAGCCCCTGAGTTTTCTCTTTGGTGGGTGTCTTCCTGTGCTGTGTTCCTTTGCCAACCTCACAACTAGGCTGAAGATCCCTGCTGCCCCTGCAGCTGGCCGCCTCTGGATGCCCACAGTAGGTCTGTGCAAGACACCTGGGTACCCACAGTGGGTCTGCGTGAGACACTTGGATGCCCACGGTGGGTTTGTGCGAGACGCCTGGATGCCCACAGTGGGTCTGCAGCTGGCCGTCTCTGGATGCCCTCAGTGGGTCTGTGTGAGATGCCTGGGGACACCTTCACACAAAGCTGCTTCATGGACGTCAGTCCAACACCATCGCGTCGGCAGCGGCCATGCCTTGGCTGTCCCAAGCCTCAGTTTTTTACATCACAGATTTCACAGCCTCTATTATAGGTCTAGGAGGTAATTTAGTGTAGGAAGTACATGCTAAGCTAAGTGTTATTCCTTTCACAGGCTAAAGGAAACTGTCTGCAAAGAAGTTCAAATCTCTGCCGCCCTTCCAACCATTTCCTAGTAAGAAACCGAAATGATTCCTGCCCCCTGTCTGCACACACATTATACCCAGTGGGGCCGGGGCTGATGGCTGTGGGAAGTGTCTGGGTCTGAGCAAAGCCTGTGCTTCCCCATGTAAATCTGACCTCCTCTGAGGTCCCTGCACCAGTGAGAAGCGGGAACATGTTTCCTCCTTATCCTTCCAGGTCTTCTGAAGAAAACCGTTTGTTCAGACACGCATGCACACACCCACAAACATAGATGCACATATCTGAGCACACACCACATGCACAGGTGCACGCACTACCCCTCCCCCCACAACAGATCAATGATTTTCTGAGATTTCTGAGATTCTTGAGCCTCAATCCATAGTAAGAAAGGGAAATATTTTCCAATGGCAACATATCTGTTTTCTCTCTCTCAAAGGAGGTGCACTCTACATTATTACTCAGGGTAGTTTCAAATTTTGTTTCTCCCTGTGCATTTGGAATCTGTACCCCGAGCAAACTGGTAGAGAAAAGTAAGGAACCACCTTCACCTTGGACTTTTCTTCACATGCCAAAACCTTAGGCAGGCACTGTCAATGCCTGGGAGTGTGATGAATGAGGGAAAGGGTTAAGTGTTCTAAATAAAACAGGAATAAATTGCAATAACCACAGGGTCATTAAGAGGGTGGCTGAATTCAACTGTCTGCTTTCACGATAACTTGTTTGACTGAGATAGGTTTTCTTTTCAAAACTGATTTGCCCCAATACAACGTCAGCAACATTATGCATTTACTGCATGATGCCAGTAGACAATTATTTGCAAATGGGTTCAGAGATGTCGGGAATTGAGTATTTGGAGCAATAAAGATTCCTTCCTTTGAGTTTTGGCGAGTCAGTGGGGGCCATGGGAATAGAACATGCTGAAGTGGTGGATGATTAAATTTACCAAGAAATAGTGAAACTTTTCAAACTGAGGATCTTTTCTTGACTCGGCAGTAGGACGTGTTGCATGAATGCTTATGCAGGAGAGGGGCTAATGAGCTTTATAAAGTAATGACCACGCTTGGTCACCTATTGAACAGGGATTTCTATGCAGGCAGCTGCACTGGCAACACTGAGCCTCTTCTCCCGGCAAACTGTCTGGCCTGGTGAGAGGTGTAATGTACCCAGACGAAGCTGGGCAGAGTCTCTCCTAAGATCAGCAGATGCATTTACCTAGTTTTTATTCACCTTCACTCTTCTACTAGACTAAGAACATACCCGCCTCTCTAATCCAACCTTTTCAACTCCTCACTTATTTGACTGACAACATACTGTAAAGAAAGGGATACTTCCAGGAATGCCCAGTTCGTAAGTTCTCCCAGCAGAGGAGAACTTGCCCAGTTTTCTTTCATTTTCCCTCTTTCCCTCTCTAGGGAATGATATCCAGGTCCTCCTTCTTTTTTTTATTTTTTTATTTTTAATAATTTTATTAAATCATAATTGTGTACATTGGTGCAATCATGGGGCACAATTTGCTGACTTCATGTACAGTCTGAAATATTTTGATCGTACTGTTAGAGATAGCCTTCATTGAATTTTCTTGATAACTATATAAAGACATTGATATTCTACATTTAATAAGTTTCACCAGTACCCTGCTAAGATGCACCGTAGGTGTGATCCCATTAATTGCCCTCCCTCCACCTATCCAACCCCCCCCCCCCCCCCCCCCCCGGCCCAGTAGCCCGGTGAGGTTGGGGGAAAAGGGGTTTTAGCCTAACAATAAAAAGGATAAAAATAGTTCTGAATGTATATGAAACACATTGTGCCCTATGATTGCACCAACGTACACAATTATGATTCAATAAAATTATAAAAAGAAAAAAAAAAGAAATGACAGTCACTTCAGCAGCCCTGCTTGATAGACCATTCCCCCTCATCTCTGTCTTATTAGTCCAAGAAAATAAGTTTTCCCAATGTTTTTCACAGAATCTATGATGAAGAAAGGGCTAAGGTTTAAAAACTTGTAGGTAAGATCAATATAAGGACAATTTTTAAGTTAAAAATAATACTCTAAGATTTTGTTTATAAATTTGACTGTTTTAAAGATACCAAACTTAATTGAGGAACAAATCAAAAATCTAGAAAAGCGAGTGCTAGTAAAACCTGATACCAATACTTCACTTTGAAAAAACTCAAAGGCTGCTCACTTTTCTTTTATTCCCTAACTCCAGGCCATGTACAGGAATGGCTCTGAAGCAAAATCATAGCTAAATGTTTTCTAATCTGTCCCTGTGTTCTCTCTGTGTCTCCCCTTTATTCCCAAAAGACCCGTTGATCATAGCAATGCCCTCACATATTTTTAAGCTTATACCCCATTCTCTCCTAATAGATTAGTTTCTCAATCATTCAAATCACCAGAAGCACCGGGAGGAGGGAGGGTATTTTGTCTGACCTCACTTAATGTGCACAATGCAATGGTACATTTCAAAACCATTAAGAACAGAGTATAAATGTCTTAGCACAGCAAATAAGTGAGGAGATGGTTATGTTAATCAGTTTGATGTAAGCATTCCACATTGTATATCAAATCAGCACATTGTACCCCATCAATGCACTAATGTATACGGTTATGATTTGATAAAGGAAAAAAAAATAAAATGCAGATTCTTGGATCTATCCCCTAGAGATTCTAATTTTCAATGTTTAACATATACCCTAAGCAATTCTTTCATCAGGTTAGTTGGGAAACCTTTGCCCCAAGGCCTCCTAAATCCTTACTGCTTGAAGTATGATTCAGCATTAACATTACCTAAGATCTTGTTAGAAATTCAGATTCATAGGCTATGCCCAGCCCTAGAATCTGTCTTTTAAGAAGATCTCCAGGTGATTGTTATACACATCAAAGTTTGAGAAGCATTACTCTTTTTGTTCTTTTTTGTTTTTAGTGATTAGGAGTACAAAACAGTTGCATATGTTTATAGAGTACATGCGATGCTTTGATGCAGGCATACAAGGTGTAATAATCAAATCAAGGTAATTGGGGTATCCATAACCTCAAGCATTTATCATTTCTTTGTGTTAGGAAGATTCCAATTCCCCTCTTTTAGTTATCTTAAAGTATACATAGCTTGTTGACTATAGTCACTTTGTTGTGCTATCAAAAATTATTCATTCTATCAAACTATTTTTACACCCATTAACTATTCCCACTTATCCCCACTATCTCCATCCCCATAAAATCAATTATTTTAATATTTAGCTCTCACATATGAGTAAGAATATGTGACATTTTGTCTTGCTGTGCTTGGGCTTCTTTCATTTAACATAATGGTCTCCTTTTCCATCCATGTTGTTGCAAATGACATAATTTCACTCTATTTTATGGCCAAAAAAAATTTCCTTGTATATATGTACCACATTTTCTTTATCCATTCATCCACTGATAATCACTTAGGTTGATTCCAGATCTTGACTATCTTGAATAGTGCTGCAATAAACATGGGAGTCCAAATATCTATTCAATATACTGATGTTCTTTCTTTTAGATGTATTCCTAGCAGTGGGATTGCTGTGTTCTATGGTATGAGAAGCCTTATTTTAAATGGTTACATCATCTAGTAACCTAATAACCCCTATTAATACTTCATTGTAAATTAGTTTAATAGATAATTCCTCGAATTAATTATTCATTCAGCTAACAGTGGGAATCTACTAAAGAGCCTGAGCACTATGCTAGCAGCAGGATTTGCATTTTGCCGATGAGATGGGCTGAACTAGAGGAATTCATCCTTAATAGTAGAATATCAGGCATAAAGATAGGCACATTGGAAGTATATTTTGAGAGTAAGGTAGAGTGCAACCACGTCCAAATCATACTACATAACTAGCCATTTATTACATTCATGCATAAGGCTGATTTTCACTGTGTGTAATCCAGTTTATGGTCATAATAAATGTTACCACTAACACACTAGATGTATCACTGCTCCTGTCTTCTAATAGGTCAGAGAATGCTGGTTTTGAGTACAGGTAGGTGTAAAGAATTAATGCAGAGCTTTGCATCTGCTGAGTCATATTCCCTTGGAGAAAAGAACAAGCCTGGGTAAAAGACTGCAGCCTGAACATTTGCAGAACAAGCAAAAGAGGCAAGAGAAAGCAAAGAATATCTCCAGATAGGGCCAGGAGTATTCACTCCACAGAATGGAGCCAGGGTTAATCCCAGGAAGCAGCAGCATCAGGGCTTTATTCCAACGAGCTCCATTAAACAATTCAGGCCTTGAATTGTTTTGAGACCAGTGCAGATCACAGTTGTGAAAGGAGTAATACATTCTTTTCTTATATCACAACAGACTTTGGCTCTTCCAAAAATCAGGCCCACTAACCTTTCACTTTGGTGGTGGGGGATTGAGGTCAAATGTATAACAGGTTTTAATGATGAAATAATTCCTGTCTGAAGACAATAGTTGATAAAGAAATTAAACATAATTCTAGATAATCACAGTTAAGTAATGGACTTCTGCTTTGTGACATCAAAGTGGCTAAACAGAAAAAAAAACATAAACATTTGATTTTCCTTGGATTTAAATGTTTGTAAACAATCTGTTATCTTATAGTTGAAAAACCAAAGCAATCGTGTAAGATTCCCTGATTAAGTTATGAGAAGTCTACGAGAGGTTTATCAAATTTATTGTAGTATACCAAGGTATCAAAAAAATGATGGAAAAATTTCTACGGGGGAGGGGCAAGATGGCCAACTGAAAGCAGCTTCTGACAGAGGCTCCTGTCCAAAAGGAAAGATAACCTCCAGAAACTGCCCAATTGAGTTGAACACTGGGAGCCCAGCCGAGAGAACTGATGACTGCAGGTCACCTCTGCTGACACAAGCTGCCACTCCAAAAAACCAAGCTTCCTGCATAAAAACTGAACTACAGTTTTCCTCCATTCTGAACTTCCAGGGCACCCATACCCCTTACCTGACGCACCAAAAGCCTGACCTCTGCTGCAACTGAGGGAGAAGGACTAGAGCAACGACCACCCTCCCTGTCTACCGGACCAGGCTCCAGCCAGGTAAGAGACTCAGGGGCTCCAACGAGCCCCGCCAGCCCCCAGGTCAGAAACTCCACACAGAACCAGGGCTCCACTCCACCCCAGCTGAGCCCAACACTCACCAGCCAGGGACTCTGCAGGGACCCCTGGGTGACTCTGATCAGTTCCCCACAGGCTAGCCCGCTGCCCTGAGCTGCCAGGAACTCCCCCGGGACTCCCGTGTGGCCCCAATTGGTGCTCACCTTGGCCAGGAACCCCACCAGGACTCCCATACAGCCAGATTGTCGCTTGCCTTAGCCAGCAGCCAGCAACAGCCAGGAACTCTGCTGGGTCTCCCACGTGGCCTCATTGGTGCTTGACTTGGCCTGCCGCCAGCAGTGGCCAGTAACTCCACAGGGACTCCTGAGTGGCTCTGATGGGTGCTTGCCTTTGGAGCTGCCAGCAGCGTCCAGCAACTCCGTCAGGACTTGGCCCTTCAGGAACTCCACAGGGACACCTGGGTGGCCCTGATTGGTGCTCACCTTGGCCTGCTGAAAGCAGCAGCCAGGAACTTGTGTAGCCCTGATTGGCACTCGCTGGCTGCCAGCAGCAGCCAGGAAATCCGCAGGGACTACTGTGCGGCACTAATTGTGGCTCGTCTTGGCCCACTGCCAGCACCCACCAGGGACTCCCCCTGGAATCTGTTAGGCCTTCACCTGCCTGCCCAAGCCAGGAAATCAAGGAGACAAACAACCCGCATCATCCCCTACCTTCTCTAATCCCACACTGGGCTGCACACCTGGCCAGGGATTCAAGAGGGGTGCAACTTGTGCCCTCCCTCTGGAGCCCTCCTCCCAGCCAGAGACTGCTGGAGGCACCGGTTCCCTTTGCAAAGGCCACCGAGTGCACCTTCCAACCCCCTGCTGCTTGATCCTGTTGTTCCACACTCCGGAGCTGCTCCCAAAGCCAGAAATCTCTGGCTGGGGCAGTCCCAGAGGAGCTACAAAGGGTCACTCCCTACAAAGATCCAGCAACAACAGAGTGAACCTGCTGGGATCTGATCTGGGAGAGACACCTCCCCAACTCTGAGGACGGTCAAAGGCAACAGTGAAAAATAAACATGAGGCGGAATCAAAAGAAAAACTCTGGCAATATGAATAATCAGAGTAGATCAACTCCCCCAGGGAAAGACAAGGTAGCTACATTACAAGATCCCTTGCATAAGCAAATGGCTGAGATGTCAGAAATTGAATTCAGAGTCTGGATAGCAAATAAGATCACTGGAATGGAGGAAAAGATGGAACTAGAATTTCAAGCAGTAATCCAAAAAATGACCCAAAAGATGTGTCAAGAGTTCAAGGAATTCAAAAACAAAATAACCAAAGATTTTGACACATTGAGAGAAGAAGTTGCAGTCCTCAAAGATCTGAGAAATACAGTAGAATCACTCAGTAACAGAATGGAACAAGCGGAAGAAAGGGCTTCTGACATGGAAGACAAAGTTTTTGAATGCTCTCAAACTTCCAAATAGAAAGAGAAATGGAAAGCAATAATGGATAATTCTCTCAGACACTCTGGGATAGCTAAAAAAAAAAAAAACAATATTCACATTATAAGGATACCTGAAAACAATAAAGTGGCGTCACAAGGCACAGAGTTTCTTCTTTATGTGATTATGAAAGAGAACTTTCCAGACATGACAAGAGATTCTGAAATTCAGATAGCAGACAGTTTCAGAACCCCAGCAGGACTCAACCCAAATACGACATCCATGAGGCACATCATAATTCACTAATTTGAAGGAGAAAATTCTGAAAGCTGTCAGATGTAAGAAATCCATTACCTACTAGGGGAAGAATATTAGAATAACTGGAAAACTTTCAGATCAAACCTTTCAAGCTAGAAGAGAATTAAAAGTCATCGACTTTTAATCTCCTAAAACAAAAGAACTTTAAACCCAGGATCCTGTACCCAGCTAAACTGAGTTTCATTTATGATGGAGAAATTAAACACTATAATGACATTCTCATGTTGAAGAAAATTACTATAACTAAACCACCTCTCCAGGATATTCTCAGACCTATCCTCCATAATGACCAGCATAATCCTCCACCACAAATGTAAACTCAGCCAGAAACTATTTATCAAATTTTAACTCCCACAGTGATGAAAGGATTAAAAATGTCCACTGGACTTTCTAAATATTTATCATTATTTTCAATTAATTTGAATGCTTTAAACTGTCCTCTAAAGAGACATAGGTTGGCTGATTGGATACAAAAACTCAGGCCAGATATCAGTTGCATAGAAGAATCTCATCTTACCTTAAAAGATAAATTTAGACTCAAGGTGAAGGAATGGTCATCCATAATCCAGGCAAATGGAAAACAGAAAAAAGCAGGTGTTGCAATCTTATTTGCAGATACAATAGGCTTTAAACCAACCAAAGTAAGGAAGGATAAAGACGAACACTTCATATTTGTTAAAGGTACTACTCAATATGATGAGATTTCAATTATAAATATTTATGCACCCAACCAGAATGCACCTCAATTTATAAGAAAAACTCTAATAGACATGAGCAACTTGATTTCCTCCAGCTCCATACTAGTTGGAGATTTTAATACTCCTTTAGCAGTGTTGGATAGATCCTCCAAAAAGAAGCTAAG
>CAUYON010189475.1:0-10185 GCA_963573935.1 Arctocebus calabarensis | reverse complement strand
CTAAGAATAATGTGTTCCATTTCCATCCAGGTTAATACAAAGGCTGTAAAGTCACCATTTTTTAAATGGCTGAATAGTAGTCCATAGTGTACATATACCATAGCTTGTTAATCCATTCCTAGATTGGTGGGCATTTAGGTTGTTTCTACATTTTGGCAATGGTAAACTGAGCTGCATTAAACAGTCTAGTGCAAGTGTCCTTATGATAAAAGGATTTTTTTCCTTCTGGGTAGATGCCTAGTAATGGGATTGCAGGATCAAATGGAAGATGGTATGATTTAATCAGCTTATTAATTCTATCCCAGAAACTAACAGGATAGTGTCCACAAAACTGATCATCCTATCATACCAGTCGAAAAACAAAACAAAAACCAAATTAAACACTTCTCAGGATACCTGGTATCTTTCTATGTGATTCTGCATTACACGGCATAATTCTTCAGTAGAGTTGAGACAGGCAATGAGCAAAATAGGTGGTAAACTGACACTGACAAGGACAATGTATTACTAACAGAAAAAACAGGATGTGAAAAAAAAATGTACACATATTAGGACTTCACTAAAACATGTATTCACAGATACTATGCACTCAATGAAAATACCACTAAAAAGATTAGGGTGGCAGAAAATGAGGATTTTTTTTTTTTTTTTTAGAACAAAGATTATTTAATTTGAAAATAGGGATTCTGAAATTGTCCTCAGACCATTAACATCATTAACATTAGCATGAGTATCACCTAGTAACTTGTCTGAGATGTACTTCTAGACCACAGCCCAGACTGAAAGAACCAGTAATTCTGGTTTCTGTACAATCTGGGGTTTTTTTGTTTGTTTGTTTTGAGACAGGGTCCCACTATGTCGCCCTCCGTAGAGTGCCAGAGTACCGTGGTGTCACAGCTCACAGCAACCTCAAACTTTTGGGCTTCAGCGATTCTCCTGCCTCAGCCTCCCAAGTATCTGGGACCACAGGCGCCTGCCACAACACCAGGCTATTTTTTGGTTGTAGTTGTCACTGTTGTTTGGCAGGCCTGGGCTGGGTTCAAACCCACTAGCTCCAGTGTATGTGGCTGGCATCCTAACTGCTGAGCTACAGGCACAGAGCCTGTACAATCAGTTTTTAACAAAGTCTTTAGTTAATTACTTTTAGTGACACACAAGCAAGAGTTTGAGAAACTGATAAAACTGCTGCAAAAAAGATTTTTACTTTAAGCAAAATTAACAGTAACAGGCATTTTTAGCCTACCATGACCACCCCACCAATCTCACTTAGCATATGTGTACTTTCAAACTTTATAAGCTTAGGTAACAGGGTGATACCCCGTCTCTACAAAAAAATATTAAAAATCAGCTGGGCTTGGTGGTATGCACCTGTAGCCCCAGAGATGACCACTTGAACCCAGGAGTTTGAGGTTATAGTGAGCTATGATGATGCCACTGCACTTCAGCCTGTCTCAAAAATCAAACAAAAAAATAGACCAAAAAAATCTTTTTGCAGTCTTGGAAATTCGGTCGTCTGGACCAGGTGTGGTGGCTCTTGCCTGTAATCCTAGCACTCTGGGAGGCTGATGCAAGTGGACTGCCTGAGCTCAGGAAATGGGGACCACCCTGAGCTGGAGTGAAACCCCATCTCTGAAAGTAGCCAGGTGTTGTGACAAGCATCTATAGTCCCAGCTAGTTGGGAGGCTGAAGCAAGGAGATCTCTTGAGCCCAGGAGTTTGAAGTTGCTGTGAGCTATGAAGCCAACACACTCGACTAAAGGCAAAAATGAGACTCTGTCTCAAAAAAAAAAAAAAAGAAAATGCAGCGGTCTAGCTGTTCATCTTACAAAGGCCAATTTTTTCATGAACTTACAGTGCTATCTATTGGCAGTTGCAAAAACTGCAACTAGAGCCGGTTTTGAAAAAAAAAAGCATACCTTCATGCATCTCCAGGGTGAAAGAAACATTGTCAAAGCAATTCTAATAATAAAAAGTATAACAAAATATATACTGAAGTTACACATAATCCTTCATAAACTAGTATAAAAATTTCTGAATAAAACAGTCTGTTTTAGATCTTCAAAACACAATCTGATCGTAGAAATAGAAAACAAAGCAAATAAGATAATGGAAAGCTGACATGAAATCTAAATAAAAACCTGCCAAGAGCACCAGACTTCCTGGGTCATTAGGTATACTTCCTTGAATCTCAAAAACTCATGTCGTAGTCACATTTAATTCGGTAATTAAGTGAACAATTCAATTTTACAATTTTGTTTATGAAAGTTAATCTAAGTCTTACTTTGGAATAAGACTCATTTCACTCGTTTACTTACCACCTAAACCCACTTAAGAAGTATGCAATATGAAAAATTAATATGCAATAGATATTCTTCTTAAAAATAATATTTTGTCTCTGCCATTTAAAAATCATGCCTGTAATCTAGGAGTTGAAGGTTGTAGTGAGTTATGATAATGTCACTGTATCCCAGGCCAGGCGAAGTGGTTCACGCCTGTAATCCAAGCACTCTGGGAGGCCAAAGTGGGTGGACTGCCTGAGCTCAGGAGTTTGATAACAGCCTGAGCTAGAGTGGGACCCAGTCTCTTAAAAACTAAAACCAAAAATAGCTGGGCGTCATGGCAGGCATCTATAGTCCCTACCCCCTATAGGCTACTCAGGAGGCTGAGGCAAGAGAATCATTTGAACCCAACAGTTTGAGGTTGCTGTGATCGATGAGGCCACGGAACTCTACCAAGGGTGACAAAGTAAGATTCTGTCTCAAAAAAAACAAAAAAATGCCCACAAAGAAAACTTCAGGCCCATATAACCTCAAATTCAATCAAACATTTAAATAAGTACCAATTCTTCACATACTCTTCAAAAAAAATTGTTTAAAAAGAGGGAACACCCGGCTCAACGCCTGTGGCTCAATGGGCTGGGGCATCAGCCACGTACACCTGAGCTGGCAGGTTCGAATCCAGCCCGGGACCACCAGACAACAATGATGGCTGCAACCAAAAAAATGGCCAGGCATTGTGGCGGGCGCTTGTAGTCCCAGCTACTTAGGAGGCAGAGGCAGGAGACTCACTTGAGCCCAGGAATTGAAGGTTGCTGTGAGCTGTGATGCTACAGCACTCTATCCAGGGTGACAGCTTGAGGCTCTGTCTAAAAAAAAAAAAGAGGGACCACCCTGATACCAAAATCAGATAAAGATATCCCAAGAAAACAGACCAAGGCTGGGGGCAGTGGCTCGTGCCTGTAATCCTAGCACTCTGTAAGGCTGAGATGGATGGATTGTCTGCGCTCAGAGGTTTGAGACCAGCCTGAGCAAGGGGGAGACCCTGTCTCTGAAAAATGGCCAGGCGTTGTAGCAGGCGCTTGTAGTCCCAGCTACTTGGGAGGCTAAGACTACAGAATCGCTTGAGTTCAAGAGTTTGAAGTTGGTGTGAGCTATGACGTTATAACTCTCCACTGAGGGGGACAAAGAAAGACTACGTCTCAAAGAAAAAAAAAAACAGACAAGTATCTCTGAGAAATTCAAATGCAAAAATCCTCAACAATAAAAATCAGAAAAACCAAATTCAACAATGAAAGATGGTTCTAAAAGATTACACAGTCAGTAAAAAGGAAGATAATAGAGACTATATAAAAACACATTACATGCTTATGAAATTACTAGGGGGTAAAAGAAGAAAACAACTTTATATTTAAAATGACTAAAGCTACATATACACACCACAAAGTCACTGGGAAAAAATCTTTAAAGGAAGTACATGAAAATGCTCTTCAATTATCTATTCATGTGGCTATTTATCCATTCAAAGCATGATTGAATTTTGTTTGGATTTCCCTCTTCTTTTCAGGTCTTTCCCTCCTTTTTCCAAATTTTCTGTATTGTGGTTACAATACTTTTATGAATAAAAAATTACTTTTAAAATTTGTACCAATTTTCTCAACACTTTTCCCCTTTGAGAATCTAGGAGCTGATAGAACACAGTAACAGAACATTTAAAGTTTATACAAATGTCAACAGAGAAAACAAAAGCAATTAATGTAAAATTCCTTATAAATATCACCAATATGAAAAACTAATAGGTTAGCTACACACCATATGAAACAGGTGGTTAAATATCTGGTTCACTCTTCCACTGAACAGTTTATCTATGAGCATTACAGAGATAATTTGTTGGCATTATGATCGAGAATATGAGTAGACTATATATGGTACACATAAAACTTCCCTCTCAATAAAATGCTAGAAAAAATAATTTAAAAATAAATAAAAATATCTAGAGAAAAATAAATAAATAAAAATAAAATGCTAGACATGGCTCAGTGCCCGCAGCTCAGTGGTTAAGGCACTAGCTATATACACCGAGGCTGGCTAGTTCGAACCCGGACCGGGGCCTGCTAAACAACAAATAGCCAGGCATTGTGGTGGGTGCCTGTAGTCCCAGCTACTTGGAATCTGTCTTTATTTATTTTTTCTAGATGGCTACAAGTTTCATTAAACACATTCATTGAGTAATCTCTCTCTTTTTTTTTTTTTGCAGATTTTGGTCAGGGCCAGGTTTGAACCTGCCACCCTTCAGTATATGGGGCCAGCGCCCTACTCCTTTGATCCATAAGCGCCACCTGTAGTCACAGCTACTTGGGAGGCTGAGTCAAAAGAATAGCTTAAGCCCAAGAGTTTAAGGTTGCTGTGAGCTGTGATGCCACAGCACTCAACCACAGAAGACATAGTAAGATTCTGTCTCAAAAATAAATAAATAAAATGTTAGACGTGTTATGTTGTAAATACAATGTACTGTTCTACAAGAGTTTAAGGATGCTGTGAGCTGTGATGCTATGGCACTCAACCGAGGGAGACATGGTGACTCTATCTCAAAAATAAATAAATAAACAAAATGCCACACATGTTATGTTGTAAATACAATGTAGTTGTTTGACTCTTTCTAGCTTTTTCCATTTTGTTGCTGTTATGACAATTCTGGAACATGAATACTTTACTATATGAAGCCCATCATCCAAACACAAGGATCCTGATACTGAATCAAAAATGATTAGTAAAATGCCAAATGGTATTACAGAGAAGCAAAGAAGGAAAAGAAAAGGGAAATGGAAGGGAAGGGGCAAGGGGAGGAGGAAAGGAAGGGAAGAGAACTATTAGTAGGTAAGGTTCTTTGTTCAGACTTAGAAGGAATGGATTTTATTTTATAAATCAATAAAAAGTAAAACAAGACTCTATCCATAATAAAAATGTGAGAAATTACAATACAAAATGACCTAACAGATGAAAACAACTATGGACTTCAAGTACAAAATAGTAATTTTTAAAAGGGCTGCCTCTTTAAAAAAAGTTACTCAGAAGAGGAAAATAATATGTTAACATAGAACATTTAAACCTATAAATACACAATTGGGCAGTGCCCAGAGCTCAGTTGCCAGGCGCCAGTCACATACACGGAGGGTGGCAGGTTCAAGTCCGGCCTGGGCCAGCTAAAACAATGACAACTGCAACAACAAACAAAATAGCCAGGCCGTGTAGCAGGTACATGTACTCCCAGCTACTTGGGAGGCTGAGGCAAGAAAATCGCTTGAGCCCAATAGTTTGAGGTTGCTGTGAGCTGTGCCGTCACAGCACTCTACCTAAGGTGACAGCTTGAGACTCTGTCTCAAAAAAAAAAAAATACATAATTTATATTTTCAATGAAGTCATAGCAACAAAAAACGAAATTTTCTTACCATTATCTTCAGTAAAAATGATATTTCAGCACAGCATGACAGCTGTTGAAATTCTTATGGTATATACAGCAACCTGCACTATTTTTAATAATGAATATTAAAACTGTATTAATTCAAATTTTCTAATTTGCATGAAAGAAAAAAATAATGAAAAATATAAGAAAAAGAGAGAAAATGACAGAAAAAAACTATGTCAAGAATAAAGACCTAAAATAAAATTACAGAGTTCAAAATTCAAAAGCAAAAACTAAATAAAAACTAATTTTTTATAAGTCCTCTTGTTGTCATGATATATCATGGATTCCATTCAAATACATTATTTGAATAAGTACTTTACATGCCATTTTTCACATTTCTGAAGCAAGTAATAATTATATATAGACTCAGAATAAGAGTTGAGTATTGGGATGGGGGAATGTGTGTATGTGTGTGTCCCAAGACAGGGTCTTGTTATATTGCCTAGACTGGTCCCAAATTCCTGGTGAGATTACCGGCATGAGCCATCATGTCCAAGCCCATCTTTCTAATTTAAGACCAAAATATAAATGCCCATTTCTAACTTTATAAAGCAGAAATTCCCTTCCTATTAAAACTAAGGGACATGGGGAAAAAAGGCAGAAACTATATTATTAAAAGATAAAGCTAAAAACTATTTATTAAAATGAAGCCTATTAGTTAAAACTCATAATTTATACTCCGTTGATCAAATGGCATTTTACTGTTGCCCTAACTTAATTATCCAAGCTATAACTTTAAAAGCATACATAATAAATTGAGAAATCCATAATTATACTTTAAAAAGAATCACGGAGTAAATACAGACCTCTGGTAACAATATGTCAAAATTTTAAATCCTACTAGAAAAGAATACCCATTAAAAATAAACAACCTTTAGGCTCAGCACCTGTAGCTCACCGGGCCACAGTGTAGCTCACAGGTGTAGGGCACCTGTAGAGCTCACGGGAGGGTTCGAACCCAACCCGGGCCTGCTCAACAACAATGACAACTACGACGACAACAACAAAAATATAGCCTGGCATTGTGGCGGGCACTTGTAGTCCCAGCTACTTGGGAGGCTGAGGCAAGAGAATCACTTAAGCCCAAGAGTTTGAGGTTGCTGTGAGCTGTGATACCATAGCACTCTACCCCAGGGTAGATAGCTTGAGACTCTCTCAAAATAAAAATAAAAATTAAAATTAAAATAAAATAAAATAAAATAAATAAACAACCTTTACATCTTAGTGTTTTTGTAAACCATTTACTCAGTAAACTGCACAGATTGACATTTCCTTTGAAGAAGGACTCTATACTACAGGTTTACAATTTCAGTACAGCTATTAAGACACTAAAAGTAAGGTAAATAACATCACCAGAATAGAGAAAATTATTAAATCATGACATTATTATTTGCATGGGCATCTCTCTATAATTAAGTTAGGAAAAAGATTATAGTAAAACTGAATAAATACCAAATTTTACCTTTTCTGTATCGTAGTATAAAGACTTCAAAGTAGTAAACAAGGGTGGGCAGCCTTTACTGAAGTTAACCCTCAGAAACCTATCCATTAGTTCTCTAAATTTTTCACCTAGAAACAAAAGCATATTTTATTATACTTCAATTGATGCAAAAAATTCTTAAAATGATTTTCTAAATAAAATTAAAGCTCTTTCAAAAACAATTATGTCCCATCCAGTTCTTAAACCCAAAATATAAGTCTGAATTATTTCTTGTTAACACTAAAAAGCGTTAACACCAAATACAATATAGTTTCCAACTATATTTTCCTTTGATCTAGATTCAAAGCATCTAAAAAAATACTTTAAAAGATAGGTAAACAAAATGATTGTGCTAAGCAGAGTAAAAGTAACCATTCTGAATACAGCCACAATAGCAAGTATCTTTCCTAATCTCTCAGTGACTAAACACTCTCAGTCCTAGTATCCACAGCTCAAACCCTGCAGACAATGGCAGCAGACTGCTGTAAACAGCACTATATTCAAGTAGTAATAATAGATCTTTTTATAAACATGAAATAGGTATTTACAAATAGTTTCCCAAGTCAACTTGTCATTTAGGTCAACATGCATCATTTCACAATCATGTATAAAGCACCTGCTACATGTCAGGCATGTTCTAGGTATTAGGGACATAGCAGGGATTAAACAAGCAAAAACATTTAAATCCTGCCCTCATAGAATTTAACATTCTAGTTACTGAGACTAACAATGAAAATAAAATATTAGACATTAGACTGAACCTGGAGTATTCTAACATTAGAATTAAAATACTCTATGTGCAAAAAGTAAATAATTCTATTATTGCTAAACCCTTACAAAAGATTGTTGGTGTCACTCTTTGAAAGCAGAAAATATTGAATGAATCTTCATTTTAAATATTAACCCCTACCTTTCTCTGAAAAAGGTAGGGGTTAATATACTTATGAAGACACAGATTACCAATAGTAAATGGGGGGAAAATGTGTATCTGTCATAAATGATTTAGCATAAAGTAAAATGACTGAAATGACCTCCTAAGGTTTCTCTATGAACCACAATAAAAGCTAACAACCCAATGTGGTGATTTTTATTTGTTGTGACTGTGTTGAAGAAAACTTGCATACATGATATAATCAGATGTCACAAAAATTAACTCTTAACTATAAAGATTGTTTTCAGATAATCTCTAATCTTTCATTAGATCATACACAAAGAATAGATCTTTTGAAAATTACAGATTACCAAGATACACTCTGAGATTAAAAAAAGAAGGAGAAGCCCCCCACCGAAGACCACAAATGGTATGATTCCATATGAATGTCCCAAAGCCATAGGTACAAAAGGCAAGTTAGTGGCTACCAGATGCTGGGGGTGAAAACGGATGGGACACGGCTGTTAATGAGTATGGGGCTTCTTTTTGGAGTCATGAAAGTTTTTGGAAAGCAGATAGTGATGACTGGACAACTATAAACACTAAAACAATTGGACAGTTTATTTTATTTTTTTTGGAGGGAGAGTGTTACTTTGTCGCCTTTGATAGAGTGCCGTGGTGTCACAGCTCACAGCAACCTCCAACTCCTGGGCTTAGGCGATTCTCTTGCCTCAGCCTCCCGAGTAAATGGGACTACAGGCGCCCCTCACAAAGCCCGGCTATTTTATGTTGCAGTTTGGCTGGGGCCAGGTTCAAACCTGCCACCCTTGGTATATGGGGCCAGTGCCCTACTCACTGAGCCACAGGTATCGGCCTGGACACTTTAAAACGCTGAATTTCATGGTATATGAGTTATTGTTTCAGAAAGCTTTTTTTTTTTTTTAATTTAAAGAGGAGGAGTTAGCCAGGCATGATGGTATATACCCTAGCTAATTGGTATTCTGAGGCAGGAGGATTGCTTGAGCCCATGAGTTTGAGGTTGAGTGAGTTAAGACTGAACCACTGCAATGCAGACAGGGCAACAAAGTGAGACCCTATCTCAAAAAAAAAAAAAAAAAAAAAACAGGTGGAGCAGTAAGAACAGGTGAGAAAAATGAGCATAACCATGTCCCACAAAACACTTTTAGTAGGAAAATCCTCCTCCCTGCACAGTATACTCCCATCTTGGAACTCACAAAAAATATACTAAAAGCTCTGACAAGTCTTACAGAAACCTGATAGCTATGTTTAACTCAACCACTGGTACTTAATATCCATAGGAAAACATTAGGGAAACATGCTTTCAGTATTCCACTATATCAAAACAAGAAAAGGAGGAAAGAAGAATATCAAATACCATTCATCATCTATGGAACTGAAATGCACTAGCAGAAAATGAATTTTTTTTGAGACAGAGTCTCACTTTGTCTCCCTCGGTAGAGTGCTATGGCATAGCTTACATCAACTATGTAAGTGATCCTCTTGCCTCAGACTCCCAAGTAGCTGGGATTACAGGAGCCAACCACAATACATATACGTGGCTATTTTTAGAGACAGGGTCTCACTCTTGCTCAGGCTGGTCTCCAACTCCTGAGCTTAGGCAATCCACTTGCCTCAGCCTCCCAAAGTGCTAGGATTACAGGCGTGAGCTACCATGCCTGGCTGAAAATGAATTTTTAAGATGAATTTCTAGCTATTATCTAATCCAATACCTTTCTAAGAGGTATTTCATATATTTTTAAAGTCAATCACCTTAAAATTTTTAATTTTCATGAATCTTTTAATAAAAATAAAGTAACTAAATTAGACATGTATTTTCCACTGTAAAGGACAATTCATTAGAAATTATCTCTACCCTACTTCCACCCACCAGAATACTTTTTTTTTTTTTTTTTTGTAGAAACAGAGTCTCACTTTTATCGCCCTGGGTAGAGTGCCGTGGCGTCACACTGCTCACAGCAACCTCCAGCTCCTGGGCTTAAGCGATTCTCTTGCCTCAGCCTCCCGAGTAGCTGGGACTACAGGCGCCCGCCACAGTGCCCGGCTATTTTTTT
>CAUYON010189461.1:0-15405 GCA_963573935.1 Arctocebus calabarensis | reverse complement strand
AGGCTGATGTTTGCACTTCATGTAATGAGCCACTGGGAGCCTCTAGATTCTCATTTATAGTCTACACTCACCTCTCCTATGCACACAATTTAAGTTCTTTATGAATGATAATGCCAAAATATGATCAACAACAGAGCTAGGCACTGCGGCTATCTTCAAGATAAACCTGAGCAAGAGCAAGACTTTGTCTCTATCAAAAATGAAGGAAGAAAAAAAGGCCAGACTTGGTGGCACATGCCTATAGTCCCTACTAGCATGGATAAACTGAGGCAGGAAGATCACTTCTGCCAAAGAGTTTGAGGTTGCAGTGAACTATGATCACACTCCTCATTGTAGCCCAGGTGACAGAGTAAGAATCTGTCCAAAAAAAAAAAAAAAGAGGTAAGTGACCATACAAAACACCACTGAGACAAGCCAAAATGAGAAAATCATGCTAGGGGCCATAGGTCAGTGGTTAGGGCACCAGGTCCACACACCAAGGTGGCACGTTTAAACCTTATCTAGACCTGATTAAGGAAAAAAAAATGAGAAAATCAGTGATTTTGGTTCTCTTTGAATAAAGGAATAACAATTATTAGAAGCAGTTGACACAGAAAAAACCAAGGAGACTCAGATGATGAAAAGTTAAAGCATAACATAGCACTTATATATTTTGATAGCATAAATTTTACTGTTTTGATTAGGCTTGAATGAAAGCGTGTGATGTTCAATTTATCTATGGAAACATTCTTTCTGCATATCATTGTACTGTACTATATTTTATGTATTATAGCATTCATTAGTCTTGCTTTGTTGGTGACTATTTTCTTTTTCCATAGTTATAACACATTGCAAAAATTTAAATTATGTGCTCTAACTGTGCTATTAACACAAATGTGCTTATTTACAATGATAATATTGCTTCAATTGCTTTATAAGTAAATTCTCTAGATTCCTAGGAAATAAATATGTACTTGTATTTTACTGCTAAGTTTGATACCAATTTTCAGACTGAGGCAGATTTTTATTTCGCTATTATGAATTATGTTAACTTTTTAAAAATATGGCTTTCTTTATTTTATAGGTCACTTGAAAGACTGAATGTCGATGGGAATGAACTGGGTTTTTTCCCGTGTGGGATTCTGAAGCTTAGCCTGATGAGAATTCAGTTTGAGAATAATTTTACTCATCCTTGCTTTTGGAAAGAAAATTCTTTGAATGATCCACAACGACTTACTCACATTGTATCTTTGTTCATTGTCAAGAATGGTCTACATAAACTTTATGATACGATTCCAGTAAAAATTCAGAACTTACTAAAATGGTGAGCAGATATCAAAGCTCTTTTAACTAAACACACTTTTAAGCATTTAAAATGTTCGTTACAGGTCCACATACCTATGGTACTAACACACACACTCTCTCCACACAAAACCACACATACAATTCTTTGAATTGCTACTTCCAGCTTTTCAGGTGAATCTTATTTTTAAAAAATATTCTCAAGTTATTACTTATACCCAATGTGAGTTGCAGAGGTGTTTTTGGCATATCTATGTATGGTTGTCATGTAAATCTTTTATTAAGTACATAGAAATGAGTTCTTCCAGAAAAAATTGTTTAGTTCCAAGTATAATATATAGGGAAATATTTTACTCGACTAGACTAGTCCTACACGGAGCAACTTCTCCTTCTCCAGTTTCAGTGACCAGAGTGTTGGAATCATTGCCTCATCTCAGGGCTAAGGTTCTTAAATCCTACATACTCAGAGTTCCTTTTGGCTTGGACCTTCTTCCTTCAGATGGTTCAAGACCATTTTTACTGAAGTGTTGACCATTAGTGCTTAGGTTATTAATTTAACAAATACTTTCTATATGCCCAAGTAAGATGGTTTCCCAGAAATGTGTAAATTTCCAATATTAATAAAAGGTAGAACACCTGGACAAACTAGGAACCCTTAGACAAACTGAGAAAAGTGGTTAAAAATCTGCCAGTAAAGAAATAACCAGGCCCAGAAGTTTTTGATTTTTAGTGCATTAAGATGTCAATGTTCATGAAACTTGATTGTACACTAGAAAGAAAGAAAAATCTTCAGGGGAAAAATTTTTTTTAAAGAATCAAAACAACCAGGCACAATAGCTCATGCCTGTAATCCTAACACTCTGGGAGGTCGAGGAGGGAGGATCGCATGAGTTTGAGACCAGCCTGAGCAAGAGTGAGACCCTAGTTCTAAAAAATAGCCGGGTGTTGTGGCAGGTGCCTGTAGTCCCAGCTACTTGGGAGGCTGAGGCAAGAGAATCGCTTGAGCCCCAGAGTTTGAGGTTGCTGTGAGCTGTGATGCCACAGCACTTTACCAAGGGTGACATAGTGAAACTCTGTCTCAAAAAAAAGAAAAAATGAATTAAAACCTAACTAGTGAGGGGTAAACAGATATGGGATGATGAGATTTGGATTCAGCACAAGGGAGGGAAGCTGAACCTGAGATTGGTGAATTAAATTTGGACCCAAGAAGAGGCTCAGTGGTCCCAGAGTGGTGATTTCCTAGGAGAACAAATGATTGTGAAAGAAACATTCGACTGTAAAGATTCCAGATAATTAAGTTCAATAAATATTATCTGACAATTTAAAGAAATTTCCAAATACATGAGGAAACAAGCCATTAAGAATAAAAGTCAACCCCCCCCAAAAAAATCAACAAATACTAATCTCTAAGGATCTAAGAAATTAGCATTTTTTACAGAATATGAAATAACTTCTTTCGGTGTTTAAGGAAATAAAATATAATTTTAAAATAATTGAGGAATAAGTAAGTATCAAATATGACCCGGAATATATAACAGAGAAATTTTGAATGAAAGCACATTCTAGAAACTAAAAAATGTAATAATTAAAGTTAACTTGGTACCTGAGTTAAAAAGCAGATTGTACACACATGAAAAAACTGATGAAAAAGTTATAGTGAATCTGCAGACAGGGGGAAGAGATGCGGAGAGACAAAAGGAGAAGACGTAGAGACCCAGAGGGGGAGAACAGGCTAGGCACAGCAGCTCATGCCTGTAATCCTAGTGATACAGGCTGGACAGGGACTCCCCCACTTTCTAGTTCTGGGTAAATAGGCCTTCTCCAGATGACACTCTCTCGACACTAACAGAATCAAAAACAAGCAGCCTGACCAGTATCTCATCAGGGTGGCCCTTCCTAAAGTGAAAAACACACCACGCTTCTACCTTGCCTGGGACAGGAACTGTGAAGACCACATTTATTTGCTGACCAACATGGCAGGATGTTTTCTGTCTGCCACCTCCTGGCCAAGTGTGACACATAATCCCAAGACACCCCACCCCACCCCCGCAAGCAGAGCAAGAACCCCTAGGCAGAACCCCATAAGGGTTTTCCCACTTGGGAATTCCCCTGCTCCACTGCTGAGGCTTTGTTACCCTTATTTCTATGTCCTCTAAATAAACTTTATCCTGTCACTTATTTGCATGATCAGGGTTTCTTGAATTTCCAGACCAAGGACTCCCAACAGACAGAAAAATTCTGATAACACTAGCACTTTTAGGGGCTGAGGTGGGAGGATTGCTTTGAGGCCATCAGTTCAAGAACAACTTGGGCAAGATCCCCTCTCTACAAAAAATAAAGAAAGTAGCTAACCTTGGGGGTGCATGCCTGTAATCTCTGTAGTCCCAGCTACTCCAGAGGCTGAGCCAGGAGAATCACTGGAGTCCAACTTTGAGGTGACAGTGAGCTGTGACTGGAGCACTGAACTCCAGACAGGGTGACAGAACGACACTCTGACTCACACATAAAAAAGTGAGAACAGAAAGAATGACAAGTCATTTTTCAATGAGCTAATGGCTCTAAATTCTCAGAAGTAATGACAGATGTGAGAGCCCAACAAATGCTAAGGGAAATACCCTGGGGTGAAACTGAAGAACACCAAAGACAAAAACAAAAACTTACCACAAGATAGGAAAATTAATCACTCACAGAAAACAACAAATCAACTACCAGCAACAATGGAACAATAAGTGAAAATATATTTTTCCCAGCAAAAGTAACTTTCAAGAACAAGATAATGATATTTTCAGAGAAACTAAAACAGAGAATTGACTCCCAATAGATTTTCACTAAAGAAGACTGCAAAGAATGTGCATCAGAAAAAAGGAAAATGATACCAGAAACAATTTTGTTTATTGTTATTGTTTAATTCCAGATTAATATGCGAGTACAAATAATTATGTTACAGTGTTTGCATTTGTTAGGTAAAGGTCAAGTTGTAGTTGAGCTCTTCACCCAGGTGGTGTGCTATACACCCTTACACTGTGCCCTTCAGGTGAGAGCTTACCAATTCCCCACCCTCTCTCCTCCCCTATCCTGGTTCCCTTCCTTCTCTCCCCTTGAATTTAATTGTTTTCATTCATGTGGGTGTGTAACTGTTTATCTTTTGGTTGCATATTAGTATTGCATACATTGGATACTTGCTTTTCCATTCTCATAATACTTTACTAAAAAGAATGTTCTTCACCGCCGTCTGGGTTAATACAAAATATGTAAGTCTCCATCTTTTTTGTGCCTGAATAGTATTCTGTGGTGTACACACACCACAGTTTATTAATCAGTTCACCAGTTAATGGGCACTTGGGTTGATCTCACATCTTAGTGATTATGAATTGAGCTGTGATGAGCATTTGAATACAAATGTTCTTATAGTAAAATGATTTTATTTCTTCTGGGTAGATACCTAGTAATGGGATTGCGGGGTCAAATGGAAGGTTTACTTTTAGCTCTTTGTGGATTCTCCATACTTCTTTCAAAAAAAGGCTATATTAATTTGCATTCTCACCAGCAGTGTACAAGTGTTCCCTTCTCTCTACATCCATGCCAGCATCTGCAGTTTTGGGACTTTGTGATATGGGCTGTTATCACTGGGGTTAGGATATGTATCAGAGTGGTTTTGATTTACATTTCTCTGAAGATGAAGAACAATGAACATTTTTTCATGTATTTGTTGGCCATTCGTCTTGTTTTCTTCAGAGAAGATTCTATTCATGTCTCTTGCTGATTTATAAATGGGATTGTTTGCTCTTTTTTTTTTGGACAGGGCTGGGTTTGAATCCGCCACCTCCGGCATATGGGGCCAGCTTCCTACTCCTTGAGCCAGCTGTCACCCTGTATGCTCTTTTCTTATTGACTTATTCAAGTTCTCTGTAGATTCTAGTTATCAGTCCTTTCTCAGATTCATAGCATGCAAATATCTTCTCCCATTCTTGGAAAAACTATCCATGATATTGTCCTGGGAAAAGATTTTACAAAAAAGACCCCCCTCTTGGAAATTGCAGCAGCACCAAAAATAAATAAATGGCACATGATCAAGCTAAAAAGCTTGTGCACAACTAAGGGTGCCATAGAAGCAAATCCTGAGATGGAAGAGGCAGAATGGTGAGAAAAGAAATCAGAAAATACGTAGATAAACAAACATCATCTCTATGAAGTTATAAAAATAGCAGTGTATGATCTGGGGTTAAAGACAAGATATAACTAAAACCAAGCACCAAATAATCAGAAATGTAACTTTAAAAGATATTTTTTATGATAGGAAAAGAAATACAATATGCCTAGAAATGTATCAAGGAAAATATATGCAAATATTTAACTTACAAAAATTAAAGCTTTATAAAAAAGTAAAGGAGACTGAATTAAATGACAGATATACACATTCAGAGATAATAAAGTTTCATAGTAAAAATATATCAGTTCCCCCTAAATAGAGCTAAGTTCAATGCAATTATGGTAAAAATCCCAATACAATTTTCTGAGGAACTTAATAAGCTATTCAAATTGTACATGGAAAAGCTGAGGCTCCCAAATAGCCAGGACAAACCTGAAAAAGAAGCCTAACATAAGTAAATTGCCTAGGAAAAATCAACTTATTATAATAAATAATTAAATTAAAAAATTTTTAATGTAAATAAATTAATTTTTAAGAGTCTTATAAAGTTAGAGAAAGCAATACAGGTTGGTATGAGGTGTAAGGAAAGGCAAATCCAATGGAACTGAAAGCATAGCCCGGGTATTATGTTCTTATGCATGTGGGGAAACTTGGGATTTGAAAAAACAGCACTGTAGCTTAGTAGAAAAGGGATAGACTTTTCAATGCATGGTGCTGAGACATTTGGTCATTCATCAGGAAAAAGTGTAAAACTAGATTCCTGCTATGTGTTTGCCACCAGCATATATAAAATTATTTCCACTTGGATTAAAGATTTAAAAAATAAAAGCAAAATTTCAAAGTGTTTACAAGCAAGTGTAGAAAACTATCTGTATGATTTCATGGTAGTGAAAGCTGTCTTAAACCAACCACAAAAAATATATACAGTAAACTATGTGTGATAAATTTGACAAAAGAATAATATTTCCATAAACATAAGACCCCATTAATGAAGTTAAAAGGTGACCCATTATCTGGAAGAAGATATTGCAATGTTTATAATAATTGGAATACATATATACAGTCAACATGTATCCATGGATATGGGGAATGTGTTCCAAGACCCCTGATGGATGCCTGAAACCTCAAATAGTACTGAATCCTGTGTATGCTATGTTTTTTTTTCTATATATACCTATGATAATAAAACAAAATTGAATTTGTGAATTAAGAGTAGTAAGAGATTAACTAAAATAAACATAATAAAACAGGACAATTTTAACAATTTGCCAGCACTTCAACTCTTGCACTTTGGGCCATTATGAAGTAAAATAAAGGTTACTTGAACCCAAGTACTGTGATAGCACCATGATCTTATAACTGAGAGTGTTACTCGGCGACTGACAGGCAGACAGAGTCTACAGCGTGTGTGAAGACCCTGCACAAAGACACCGTTCCTGTCCTAGGTGGGAAATTCAAAACTCATAAATTGTTTTTTTCTGGGATTTTCCATTTAATATTTTTGGACTGAGGTTGCCCATGGATAACTGAGACTGTAAAAAGCAAAAATCAGTAAGAAAAGATAGAACCCATGGACAAGTGGGTAAGTGTTAGGAGAATGCAGTTTATGAATGACGTGGTGGTAAACATGAAGAATGTTAAATCTCATATTGTAATGATATAAAATTTGGAAAATAAAAAAATAATTATAACGAAATTTAAAATTCCCTATTATCACATTTCCTAAGGATAATAACTATTTTCAATTTGGGATCTATCCTTACAGTCTTTTCTTTGGATGCCATATGTATATTTTTTGTTTTACTAAACTAGGATTGTATGCATAGATCTATTTTATTGTTTAGCTCTTTTAGCATTTAATTTTTCACTCAATGGTAAGTACCTCATCTAGAGGGTAAGCTCAATGAAGGTAAATGCCATATTTTATACTACTTTTAGTCTTGGATTGCATCAAGCACAGTGTCCTTAGTCAAAATTTATGAAACACTGACTTGCTGTTTCCCTCATTTTAGGACATCCAGGTGTGAATGGTGCCATGGTCCCAAGTTCGGTGAGGGTTTTCATATCATCCACTCCTATGATATTTTTGGAGCAGCACAATTTCCTGTGATGTTCAATGTCTGTTCTTCTTCTTGTTATCGAGCAATAAGTGAAAGACATTTTTAGAAAGCATTCCTAATAAAAGATAGCTCTAAATTTGTAGCTGACAAAAGCATGAGAGTACAGTGATTTATCATTCCCACTTCAAAAGCCAATAATGTTTACGTACGTAGCCGTTCATCTCTTCCAGAGTACAGGTTCTGTATGGAAGATACAATCGTCTTCTCACATGAATTCTCTTTATAATCCTAGCTCCTTAAGAAAGTTTGTGACTGTTAAGAAACTGTTACAGAATAATTACTCTAGAAGGATTAGTAAAGGCCCTTGGATTTGAATAAAGATTAAGAGGTTTCTTTCAAGAGCCTGCTCACTATGAAAAGAAGAATGTTGGAAACCTTTGCAAAAAGCAAAAATAACAACTGATCTTTTCATGCATCAATACTAAGCATCAATATAGCATTTCAAAGTCATCAGTGGAGTTTGTGCTGCAAATATCTTCAGAGTCAGCCATCCAAGTACTTAATGTTTGTGCATTTCCATGGAAATCTGTCGATTCCCTACTGTCTCAATTGTGGATTATGTAGGGGAAATAAATATTAATTCCAGCTCCATTTTTAGTTGTTTGAATTCATTTCCCCAATTCTTAGGTAACTGGTATAATCTCTAACAGTTACCCTGGACCCTGACCTATATCTCATAAAACCCAGACCCAGAGCATTAGCCTGATTTTATAGGCTGGCACCAAATGCCCAAGGTGATAGCCAGACAAGAGAAATAGAGTAGGACTTACAAAGATGCACACACATGGAGTAGAACTTAACAGCTTAAAGAATTAGCATCCTAGAGGAGGAAGGTAAAAAAGGAATTTAATAAAACAAACAATTTTGCATTTTGGCTGCTCTTCACAGTGTTCACCTGGCCAGAGGGTTCAGGGTTTAGTCAGAACCAGGAAGAGGAGCGCCACAGGAGGACAGAGGGGAGGCGCGTGATGAGGACAATGAAACACTGGAAGATGGTATCTTTGTTCAAGTTCACATGATTGTTAAGAGGCAGATTGAGGCACACAAGTTAAACACCCAACCTAAGGTCACCTGACCAAGCGAGGGTACAGGGAATCTTGGGGTCACTGAATACTCCTGATATGGATATGTTCCTCAAAGACCTGTCTCTTCCCATGTTCCATGGATCACAAATACTTAGGGAACCTACACAAGTTGTTGGCATGGAGCTGAGGATGAGGAAGGGCCTTCTAAGCAAAGTGTTTCTGTAGAATGAATGTCACAGGTCAGCCAAAAGACTCACCCTGGGAGATCTGTGTCCCGGGTTCTGAAGAATACTTTGCTTCTGTCTGAACACCAAGTTCCATACACTGGAGAAACTCCTGGGGAGGCACATGTGTGAGAGGCTTCTGTTCCAGTACAAGCATTCACCAACATCAGAAGCAGTACAGTGTAGAGACCCCCACAGAAAGGGATGTGGACAGGGAGGAGCTGCAGATCCCATTTGTCAGGGAAGCCCTTCACTTGTGGAAAAGTTAAGGAGGACTTGGAGGCCATGGCCACCTTCACCAGCACCGGGCCTCTCCCAACTGTGGGAATCCACGTGGCGGCATCAGGTTTGGAGGAGGCTTTCACTGTGGAAAAAGTTGTTACTGGTGGGGTGAATTTGGGAAAATTTCCAATCCTAACACTCACTAGTTCATCACCCTATAGTCTGTGCTGGAGAAGGGCTTTATGCATATAGCAAATGCAGGAAAGTCTTTAGCTGCAAAGACAGATGTGTGTTCTGGTGCTATGTTCAGGGCCAGCAAATCCAGACTGGAGAAAGCCCGTATGAGGAAAAGGTGGGAAATTCTTCGACCAAAGGTCTGCCCTTATTCCACACCAGAGAGTTTACACTGGAGAACAGCTCTATGAGTGCACTCAGTATGGAAGATCTTTTTTCGAAAGGTCCAACATTAATGACTAATTACCACAAAGTTCACACTAGAGAAAGGCTTTATTGTAAGTGCAAGCAACATGAAAAATCAATTAACCAAAATTCTGTCCTTATTCAGCCTTACAGAGTTCACACTGGAGGAAAGCCTTATGAGGGTGAGGAGTGTGGAAAATTATTTAGCAATGAGTCTAACCTCATTAAACATTAGAAAGTAAATACTGGAGAAAGACCTTTTGAGTGTGTTGAATGTGGTGAATCTTTGAGACAAAGCTCCAGTCTCATTCAATACCAGCTAAATAAAGGACTTTTGAATATGATAAATATGAGGAAATCCTTAGCCAAAGATGCAGTGTCATAAAACATTAAATAATTCACACTGGAACAGGCCACATGAATGTGAATGTGGTAAGGTCTGTTAGTCAAAGATCTGTTTTCATTCAATCATCTGGAGTTTACGCAAGAGAAAGGATTGAAAAAAGCAAGGAAGGTGCAATTTCCTTCTTTGGTATCATTACAGTGGAGGAGAACTTGGGAAGGTAGCCATCTACCTGAATTGAATGTTTACCCGAACATACATATTGGGGTGATTTCCCATAAGTTCCTGCTATTTGGGAAACTTTAAGAAGCTGCATTGCTCGGGGCTTGCTAGATTTTTGTCCTTCCAGTTCCTGTAACAGACGACATATCACCTTGACCACCTGTCAGGTCCCTGCAGGATGCATCGGTCACCACTCCAGCGTGCTCAGGAAGGCAGACTTTGTGCTCTCTTAGCTGATAGAAGTTATCAGTAATTGGAATCCCCAGGTGATCCTCATTGCCCTATCTCTGACTAGTTAGGGAAAGGACATGACCCAGTTTGGGCCCAATACACCCAATAATCTGAGTTACAATAATATGTCTTACAGAGAAATACTGCATTCTTAGCAATGTTCCTGGTCTTGTGTGATGCTGTGATAAATGCTCTTAACTTCCAAGTCATCAACCCAGGAATTGTGTGTGGTGAATTGCTCAGGTATATGCAATAATTCCTCTTCCTTTTCTACAATTCTTTTTAATTTGGGATGTTCTTTGTATTCATGCAGTGAAGTACTTTGAAAGCAGATTGGGCCCTGCCAGCATGAAGGGGTGAAAAGTTGTTTCAGATCCCTAACTTGGTGTGCCTCAGAGAATACAGTATAATGGCAATAAACACAATATCTCTCCAGTCGTGACCTTACGATCCAAAGCCTAGTTTATAGGCTGAGTTGTTTGCCCCAAAATTCACAAGTTGAGGAACCCCCACTAGTTCCAATGGGGCTATTTATTTGGATATAGGGTATTTCGAAGGATAACTAAGTTAACTCATAAGGGTGGGCGTTTACACACAATCACTGTTACAAGGAGAGAGTATACAGATAACATATACAGGAAAGACTTTTTTTGCAAGTAAAACTTTAGAATGGCATAGACTTTTTTCACATATGGCCTACGTTTTTTATTTGAGGCTAACTTAAATCTAAAATAGCATTGCCAATCAAACTTAATGAAATGAAGTGATTTAAATTTATACATCTATCTTATCATTAGAGAATTTCAGAAATAATACATTATGTCAGGTTTATGCATATAACTTCATGGAATCATTTAAATTAAAGATAAATCAGGCAAATTCATTTTTCCAACTATTGATTTCAGTAAATTGGGATGCTTACATGCTTTCTTTGAGACTTAGTTTCATTTGAAGCAAAAATAAGCACACTTTGCTTGACAAGAATATACTGTATTCTCTTGCACAAAAATAAATTGTTTTTAATAGAAGTAACTACCATATCACACATGTAACATAGAAGGTGATATTTACAGCATAATAAATTAATTTATTAAAAATATGATATACTCACAATTATAAAACAGATAAAAGATAAGATTAACTCTGAGTGGCATATACACTATTGAGACTCATCTTTGTTCCTGAAATATTTCTTGGGGGAAGAAATGTGGTTTATTCATTCAAAACATATTGATTTGGGGTTGAGCAATTGGCCAGTACCATATTGAAACAGGGAATAAACAAGAAAGGACAGGTTTTAAAGGAAATGACAATAACTTAAAGATGTTTAAAAAACAAATAAACTTGTATGTTTGGACTGATATGAAAATTACTTATAGCCGATTATCACCATAGGTAGTATAAACCTTGACTCTTAGTGATCTCTTACAATTTTTTTAAGTTAATTTGTAGCATATTTTTTAATATGAAAGTGAAATTTATTTATTATAGAAATACTAGACAATACAACTAAACCTAAGAAGAAACAACCTGCTCCCCATAATGCCACCACCTAATGAAAGTCAGACAGAATCATTTTGAGGGGGTACAAATTTTTCTGATACATGAATCACTTTCATAGTACTTGAGTCACAGCTATAAGTCTCCTGAACACAAATAGTGTTCATTGTACTATTGTTTGGTCCTTCCCTCTACCAATAAGTTTTTCTTCCCTCTGTCCACATGTGTGCTCCTCAGTTAGTTCCAACAGTGAGTACAAGTGCTGTTTGTTTTTGTTTATACTCTAATGGTGAGCATGGGTGGTGTTTGTTTTTCCACTCTTGAGATACTTAGGATAATCATCTCTAGTTCCATCCAAATTGCTGCAAAAGGCATTAATTCATACTTTTTATGGCTGAATAGCACTCTGTGATGTACATTTACCACATTCTTTTAATCCACTCATGAGTTGATAGACACTTGGGTTGAGTCCACATCTTTGAGATTATGAATTGTGCTACAATAATCATTCAAGGGCGTCTTTTTACTGAAATAACTTCATTTCCTTTGAGTAGGTATTAGAAGTAGGATTGCTAGATGGAACAGTAGATTTACTTTTAGTTTATGAGTAATCTCCATAGGGGTTATACTAATTTCCAGTGTCCAGTGCCACAAACAGTTATAAGCATTTCTTTCTATCTGCATCCATGCCAGCATCAAGAGATGCTATTTGGGGATTTTTTTAAATAAGAGCCATTCTAATAAGGGTAAGGTGATATCTCATTGTGGTATTAATTTGCATTTCCCTGATGATTAGTGACATTGAGCATCTTCTCATATGTTTATTAGCCATTTGTCTATCTTCTTTTGAAAAGTTTCTGTTCATGTCTTTTGCCCACTTTTTGTTGCTTTTTCTTACTGATTTGCTTTGTTCTTTGTAGATTCTAGATATTAGTCCTTTATCAAATATAGTTTGTGAATATTTTCTCACATTCTGCAGATTGTCTATTTGTGCTGTTGATTATTTTCTTAGTTGTGAAGAATTTTTCAGTTTAATTAAATCTCATTTATTTATTTTAATTGTTACTATAAATTGCCTTTGAGGTCTTAGTGATAAGTTATTTGCCTAGGCTGATATTTAGAAGAGTTCTTCCTATAATTTCTTCTAGAATTCTTATGGTTTCACATCTTAAATTTAAATCTTTTACCCATCATGAATTAATTTCTGGAGTGGTAAAAGATAGGGGTCCTATTTCATTCTTCTGCATGTAGCTATCCAATTTTCCCAGCACCATTTATTTAATAGGACTTCTCTTTCCCAGTGTGCATTGTTGTCTGCTTTGTTGAAGATCAGTTTGCTGAAGGTAGATGGTTGTATATCTGGGTTCCCTTGTGTTCTATTGGTCTACTATGTCTCTATTTTTGTACGAATACCCTGCTGTGTTGGTCACTGCAGCCTTATAGTATAGTTTAAAGTCTGGTAATGTGTTGCTTCCAGATTTTTTCTTTTTACTTAAGATTGCTTTGGCTATTTGTGCTCTTTTGTGGTTCCAAGTGAAGCATAGAATTATTTTTTCTAGAACTGAGAAATATTTTGGTGGGGATTACATTGAAGCTGTAAATCACTTTGGGTAGTATGGATATTTTAACAATGTTTGTTCTACCAATCCATGAGCATGATATGTTTTTCCACTTGTTTGTACTCTCTACAATTTCTTTCCTTGATGTTTCATCATTCCCCCTGTACAGATTTTTTATTTCCTTGGTTAAATACATTTCTAGTTATTTTATTTGTAGCTATTGGGAATGATATTTCATCTTTAATTTGACTCTGAGCTTGATTATTATTGGTACATAGAAATGCTATTGATTTGAGTACTTTGATTATATAAATTGAGATTTATTTATTGATTTATTTATTTATCAATTCAAGGAGTCTCTTCAAGTCGTTGGGCTTTCTTGCTATAAGATTATATAATCAGTGAAAAAAAATAGCAATCTTTCCTGATCGCTCTGGCTAAGCCATTCAGCACTGTTTTGAATAGAAGAGGTGACTGTGTACCCTTGTGTTGTTCTAGTTCTTAGGGGAGTGCTTTCAACTTTTCCTCATTCTTTATGATGTTGGCTGTGGGTTTTCAATATATGGCTTTTAAATTTTTGAGATATACTCCTTCTATGCCTAGTTTGTTGAAGGTTTTTATCATGAAGGGGTGTTAAATTTTGTCAGATGCTTTTTCTCCATCTACTGAGACCATATATGGTCTTTGTTTTTCTTCTGGTTATGTGATAAAGCACATTTATTGATTTACATATGTTAAATCATCCTTGCATTCCTGGAATGAAGACCATTTTGTCATGGTGGATTATTCATTTGATTTACTGTTGAATTCAGTTTGCTAGTATTTTGTTGAAGAGTTTTGCATCTATATTCCTAAGATATATTAGTCAGTTTTATTGTTGTATCCTTTTCTGACTTTGGTATAAAGGTGATATTGGCTTCATGAAATAAGTGAGGAGAATTCTCTCCTTCTCAATGTTCTGGGATAATTTTTATAGTGTGGATACCAGCTCATCTTTGTTTCTAGTTAATTTGGCTATGAATTTGTCTGGTCGGGTGATTTTTTTGTTGGAAGATTTTATATATATATATAACTGTTATTGATTTGTTCAGGAATTCTATTTCTTCCCAAATGAGTCTTGGAGGTTTATGTGTTTCTACAAATTTTTCCATTTCCTACACATTTTCTAATTTATATTCATAGAGATTTTCATAGTATTCACAGATGATATTTTGTATTTCTGTGGAGTCAGCTCTAATGTCTCCTATTTCATTTCTGATTGAGCTTATTTGGGTTCTTTCTCTTCTATTCCTATTGTAGCAAGAGGTCTTTTGATTTTATCTTTTCAAAGAACCAATTTTTATTGTATTGATTTGTTGTATCTTTTTGGTTGGTTTTCCAATTCATTTAGTTCTGCTCTGAACTTTGTTATTTCTTTTCTTCTTCGGACTTCAGGTTTGATTTGCTCTTCCTTTTCTAGTTCCTTGAGAGATGACAATTTGTGATCTCTCTGTATTTTGATGTAATCATTTGGAGCTATAAATTTTCTCCTGAAAAATGCTTTTGCAGAGACTCATAGATTTTGATTGCTTATATCCCCTTACTGTTCCATTCAAAGAATATTAAATTTTCATCTTGATTTCATTCTTGACCTGATAATCATTAAGTAGTAGGCTTTTAATTCTTATGACTTTCTGTAGGTTTGATTATTTTTTCTTGTAATTCATTTCTAATTTTATTCCACAGTAGTGTGAGAAGACATATGATATGATTTCGATTCTTTTTTAATTTGTTGAGACCTGTTCTGTAGCCCAAGGTATAATAAATCTTGGAAAATAATCCTGTGGTGCTCAGGAGTATATATCTAGAATTTGATCTAGACTCTGGTTTACTATTTCTTTATTTTCTGCTTTGAGTATTTGTGTAGCTCTGACAGTGGGATGTTGAAGCCACTTGACACATGACAATTTGTATCTTTCTGCCAATTGTTTTTTTTTTTTTTTATTTTTGTAAGACAGAATTTATTCACAGAAAAGAAAGAAAAGAATACAGAAAACATTAAGGCATCTGTTAGAGGGAGAAAATTCTAGTGGGGAGAGAGAAGCTCTCTCCGTTTCTCTCCCAGTCTT
>CAUYON010189460.1:0-19551 GCA_963573935.1 Arctocebus calabarensis | reverse complement strand
TGACACCACGGCACTCTACCAAGGGCGAGAAAGTGAGACTCTGTCTCTACAAAAAAAAAAAAAGAGTAGATATAAAATACCTTTATGCAGACTAACAAGACCTACATAAAAAACATTTATATTCATAATAAATAAACCAATACTATATATGAATTTATTTAATCCTCACCATAATCACAGAGAACAATACTATTCTTTTTTTTTTTTTTTTTGAGACAGAGCCTCAAGCTGTCACTCTGGGTAGAGTGCCATGGCATCACAACTCACAGCAACCTCCAATTCCTGGGCTCAAGCGAGTCTCCTGCCTCCACCTCCCCAGTAGCTGAGACTACAGGTGCCTGCCACAGAGCCCGGCCATTTTTTTTTGGTTGTAGCCATCATTGTTGTTTGGCGGGCCCAGGCTGGATTCGAACCCGCCAGCTCAGGTGTACGTGGCTGGCGCCTTAGCCCGTTGAGCCACAGGCGCCCAGCCGACAATACTATTCTTAAACTCCATTGTAAACAAAGAAAAGTTAAGGACACCTAGACAATACAGGGCTGAGCCACCATTTGAGACCAGGACCAGTGGCACCCAACTTCAAATTCTCACCCCAACTTTATTTATAAACTGTATCTTTGAGGTCTCTCTTTTTTATCTATTGTATAGAGATAAAGGTTCTATGAGAATTAGATCAGAAAAGTTTGGAAAGCTCCTATTAAAATATCTACCATTAAGTAGGTACTCAAAGAATGGCAGAAGAGGCTGGGCACAGAGACTCACTCCCTAACACTCTGGGAGACCGAGGTGGGTGGATTACCTGAGCGCAGGAGTTTGAGACTAGCCAGAGCAAGACAGAGATCCTGTCTCCAAAAATAGCAAGGCATCAAAATGGGCACCTATAGTCCCAGCTACTTTGGAGAGTGAAGCAGAAGAACTGCTTGAGCTCAAGAGTTTGAGGTTGCTGTGAGCTATGATGCCACAGCACTCTACCAAGGGTGACAAAGTGAAACTGTCTCAAAAAAAAAAAAAAAATGGGCAGCACCTGTGGCTCAAAGGAGTAGGGCGCTGGCCCCATACACCAGAGGTGGCGGGTTCAAACCTGGCCCTGGCCAAAAACTGAAAAAAAAGGAATGGCAGAAGAATTTTCAAAATTCATAACAGATTTACAGTGAATGTACTGACAAGAACTCTGGGCTTTATTTTGGGAGAGGTGAAAGAGTACTGTTGCCATGGTAACTGGACGTCTTTCCATCAGCAGTCCCATTGCACTCAGGGAGAAGGAAGTGAGGGCAAAATGCAATAAATAAAAAGTGATAGATTGGTATGGAAGAAGACCTTTCAAGGAGTTGGCTCTGGGACGAGAGTAGAAGAAAACAGACTCCCAGACTCTCAAGGAAAGAATGCCAATCACTAGAAACTACAGAATAGGCTTTGGGATAACCTAATGGTGCTTATCCCCAGGTTTGCATTCAACCTGCATTAAAAAGTGATGGTGCCAGGGCAGCACCTGTGGCTCAGCAAATAGGGCACCGGCCCCATATACTGAAGGTGGCAGGTTCAAACCCGGCCTCGGCCGACCTGCAACACAAAAACATAGCCCGGTGTTGTGGCAGGCACCTGTAGTCCTAGCTACTTGGGAGGTTGAGGCAAGAGAATCACTTAAGCCCAGGAGTTGGAGGTTGTTGTGAACAGTGTGACACCACAGCACTCTACCGAGGGCGATAAAATGAGACTTTGTCTCTACAAAAAACAAAAAAGTGATGGTGCCTTTCAAACACAAAGCAACCTTTTTTTTTTTTTTTGAGACAGAGTCTCACTATGCTGCCCTCGGAAGAGTGCCATTGAGTCACAGCTCACAGCAACCTCTCCAACTCTTGGGGTTAAGCCAGTGGTTCTCAACGTTCCTAATGCCACAGCCCTTTAATACAGTTCTTGTGGGTCACGACCCACAGGTTGAGAACCGCTGGGTTAAGCGATTCTCTTGCCTCTGCTTCCCAAGTGGCTGGGACTACAGGCGCCCGCCACAACACCTTTCGTTGTAGTTGTCATTGTTTGCCAGGCCAGGGCTGGATTCAAACCCACCAGCTCCAGTGTATGTGGCTGGCGCCCTAGCGCTGAGCTACAGGTGCCAAGCCTCAAAGCAACTATTTTTAATAGAGAGATGCTTCAGGTGAAAGACCAGTGTAAATCTTTATGCCCACTTCATTCAATAAAAATTTACTGAATGCCTGCCATGTGCCAGGTGCTGGAGATAGAGATAATAGAAGGTCAAAACACCCCACCCTGTTCCCTAGTGGGTAACACAGATAAGAAACAAGATAAACATTTACATAAAGAAGCCAGAAACAGTGGCTCCTGTAATCTCAGCACTCTTAGAGGCCAAGGCTTAGGCTCAGGAATTTGAGACCAGCCTAAGCAAGAACAAAACCCCATTTTCTACTAAAAATAGAAAAATTAGCCAGGCATTGTAGCATATATCTGTAATCCCAGAGACACCAAAGGCAAGACACCAGTGTCAAGAGGATTACTCAAGCCCAAGAATTTGAGGTTGCTGTGAGCTATGACACCACAGTACTTTACCCAGGGCAACAGAGTGAGACTCAGTCCCCTCAAAAATAAAATGAAATACACATTTACAGCTCAGTGCCTGTAGCTCAAGTGGCTAGAGCGCCAGCCACATACACCGGAGCTGGTGGGCTTCAATCCAGCCTGAGCCCAGCAAACAACAACTACAAGCAAAAAATAGCCAGGTGTTGTGGAGGGTGCCTGTAGTCCCAGCTACTTGGGAGGCTGAGGCAAGAGAATGGCTTAAGCCCAGGAGTTTGAGGTTGCTGTGAGCTATGACACCACAGCACTCTACCCAGGGCAACAGCTTGAGACTCTGTTTCAAAAAAAAAATAAAAAATAATTACACATTTACATAAAGAGGATCATTTCTGACAGAGATCAGCATTATGAGGGAAAAAAACAAAATAATGTGAACCCATAACATATGAACCACTTTAGATAAGACTGTTAGAAACCTCTGAGGATCTAAGATCTAAGCAGGGACTTAAATGATAAAAAAGAGAAATGGTCATGTAAAGATCTGGGGAAAGAAAATTCTAGGCAGAAGAACCCCTTTTTAGGGAGGGGACACAGAGTCTCACTTTGTTGCCCTCGGTACAGTACTCTGGCGTCACAGCTCACAGCAACCTCCACCTCTTGGGCTCAAGCAATTCTCTTGCCTCAGCCTCCCAAGTAGCTGGGATTACAGGCAGCCGCCATAATGCCCAGCTAGTTTTTCTATTTTTAGTGCAGACAGGTCTATTGCTCAGGCTGGTCTCAAACACCTGAGTTCAGGTCATCCACCAGCCCAGCCTCCCTGAGTGCTGGGATGACAGGTGTGGGCCACCAGGTCCAGGCCAGAAGGACTTGATGAAGGCAAAGCTTTATACAACAAAAAGCTTTTCCCCAAGACAGACTTAGCCTAGAAGGTAGAGACTTTGCCTGCACTCCATGCTGCTGTCCCAGAAAAGCATAAACAATATCAGCAGGTCCAGTTATACCTAGGTCTCCCAGGGAGAAGCTTCCAAGGGGACACTTCACCAAAAGTTCTGCCTTGGAAGAAGGCCAAGGAGTGCTTAGGAATGGGAGCACAAACAGGTTTTAGACTCAGATTCTGGCCAATTCTGGCTTACTTATTGTTGCCTGAGTGATGACGGGAAAAAAAAAATTCACAGAGCCTCCATTTGCCCATCTATAAAACGAGACCAACAAATTCTACTTCACAGGGTGGCTGTGAGGAATAAATGAGCTAACAGTGTCAAGTGAATGATACCGGTATCAGTGAAAGTAACTGCAGCACACTAGAAAAAAAAAAATCACACACAAAGGATTACAGTCAATATTATTATTAAAAATTAACAAACAGCCAAGCACAGTAGCTCAGACCTGTAATCCTAGAACTCTGGGAGGCCAAGGAAGGTGAACTGCCCTGAGCTCACAGGTTCGAGACCACTCTGAGCAACAGCAAGACCCCCATCTCTAAAAATAGCCAGTGTTGTGGCAGGCACCTGTAGTCCCAGATACTTGGGAGGCTGAGGCAAGAGAATCGCTTGAGCCCATGAGTTTGAGGTTGCTGTGAGCTGTGCCTCAGTCTCAAAAGAAAAAAAAAATTAAAAACCGGTATCCATGGGGCGGTGCCTATGGCTCAAGCAGTAGGGTGCCGGCTCCATATACTGGAGGTTGAGGGTTCCAACCCGGCCCCGGACGAAAATTACAAAAAACAAAAAGTTTTCATTTTGGGCGACACCTGTGGGTCAAGAAATAGGGCACCGGCCCTATACACAGGAGGTGACAGATTCAAGGCCCCGGCCAAAAAAAAAAACCAGCATCCTGGGCGGCTCCTGTGGCTCAGCGAGTAGGGCGCCGGCCCCATATACCGAAGGTGGAGGGTTCAAGCCCGGCCTCGGCCGAACTGCAAAACAAAAAAATAGCCGGGCGCTGTGGCGGGTGCCTGTAGTCCCAGCTACTTGGGAGGCTGAGGCAAGAGAATCGCTTAAGCCTAAGAGCTGGAGGTTGCTGTGAGCAGTGTGATGCCACGGCACTCTACCCAGGGCGATAAAGTGAGACTCTGTCTCTACAAAAAAAAAAAAAAAAAAAAAGAAATAAACCCCCAAAATTCCCTTACCCTCTTCCCAGATATTTGAAATGCTTTAAGCATCAAGCTTTCCCCTCCACAATTAAAATTCAAATAGACAGCAAATACAGGTAGAATTTACACATCCCCAATTATTGAGAATGCACTGATTAAATCAGTAGATCTTCCAGAAGTCATAGAATGAACCTGGTACCCAGTCTTGGCTCTAATATATATATATGTAAATATAGACATATATTTACATATATATATATTTACATATATATATATTTTTTTTTTACATATATTTATATATTTTTTTTTTTTTTTTTGTAGAGACAGAGTCTCACTTTATCACCCTCGGTAGAGTGTCATGGCATCACTCAGCTCACAGCAACCTCCAACTCCTGGGCTTAGGCGATTCTCTTGCCTCAGCCTCCCAAGTAGCTGCGACTACAGGTGCCCGCCACAACGTCCCACGATTTTTTTTTTCTGTTTTGCAGTTCTGCCAAGGCTGGGTTTGAACCCTCCACCTTTGGTATATGGGGCCGGCGCCCTACTCAATGAGCCACAGGCACCACCTTAAAATATATTTGCTATACAATCTTTCACACATCACTCAATCTCACTGAGCTAATCATCTTACCCTTACAAATTCGATCTCCTTCTCTCCTCATCACAATTTAAGGAATTGGCCAATGTACCAAGATAGAATATGGCCATTGCCATTACCTCTTTCTTCCCTCACCTCTCACTCTCAGTAACCATTTTGTAGGACCTACTTCTAGGTCTCTCCCAATTAAGCAGTTGCCTAGTTCAGGCCCACATCAGTTCTAACCCCAATTACTGCAACAGCTCTCCACAGAGCTCTAAGCCACACCTTTCTCAGATTTAAATCAATACTGTTTCAATAGCTGACATATGAGTGCCCATATTACATGCATGAGAGATACTGTTCTAAGTGCTTTATGAATACCTTATCTCATTTAGTGTCTACTTCATAGGTTTGTAAGGATTATTCCCATTTTATAGATGAGAAAACTGAGGTTCAGAAAGTTGCCCAAATAACAAAGCTGGCAAGTATTGGGACATGGATTTGAGTGTAGGTAGTCTGACTCCAATCAACTACACTGTTGCTAATCATCCTCACTACCACTACAGTGATATTTCTAAAATATAAATATCATCCTAAGACTCCTCTGTTCTAAAACAGTCCAGTCGTTTCCCTACAGTACCAAGTTCAAGGTACTCAGAGCAGCATTAAGACCATTATTGAGTTAGCCATTATGACCCAACCGAATGGAAGTCTGTAAAGATGACAGCTTAGGTAATGCCAGTACTCAGTGGGTAGGGTACCAGCCACATACACCCAGGCTGGCAGGTTCGAACCTGGCCCTGGCCAGCTAAACAATCATGACAAATGCAATAACAACAACAACAACAAATAGCCGAGCTTTATGGCAGGCGCCTGTAGTCCCAGCTACTTGGGAGGCTGAGGCAAGAGAATCACTTAAGGGAATCGCTTCAGCACAAGAGTTTGAGATTGCTGTGAGCTGTGATGCTACGGCACTCTGTCAAGGGTGACGTAGACTCTGTCTCAAAAATAAATAAATAAATAAATAAATATGGGAGCTTAAAAAAGAGGGAAGCAGGCAAGCTTAGCAGAGGGGCAATGGCACAGAGTGGTTATGAATAAGAACTCTAGAATAAGACGTGCCTGGGCCCCAGGCCCATAGTTCAGTAGTTACAGCAACAGCCACATACACCAGGGCCTGCTAAACAACAATGACAACAACAACAAAAAAAATATCCAAGGGTTGTGGTGGGTGCCCGTAGTCCCAGCTGCTCAGGAGGCTGAGGCAAGAGAATCCCTTAAGCCCAAGAGTGTGAGGTTGCTGTTAAGCTGTGATGCCACCACAATCTACCAAGGGCGGACATAGTGAGACTCTGTGTCAAAAAAAACAAAAAAAAAGGACTGCCTGGGTTTGGACCCCAGCCCCACCACTTTCCAGATAAACTTGCTCAAGTCATTTCCTCTCTGAGCCTCAGGCTCATCTGTAAAATGGGGATAGTACTGTTATCTACTTTATACCATCATATAGGTGTTACAAAGATAAAAGTTACTTAGCACAGAGTCTGGCATACAATAAACTGTCAACTTTATTACTATTCTTATAGCCCACACTCCTGCCACATCTAGACTCCCTGCAATTCTGACCTCCAGCACCTTTGTGCAAACAAGTTGCTTCCTCTGCCTGGTCCTTCTGACTCAGCCATCAGTACCTCCCTGAAGGATTTGCTGGACCTACTGTATTCTCCAAGGCAGCCTAACCTGTCTTCTGGGCCATGCCTTTCATCACTCTACATTAAACTGCCTATTTGAGCCAATCCATCCCAAGAGGCAATGGATTCTTCCCAGGCATTTTCAGCATCTAACAAGCAGTGTCCTTACATGGCAGTCAGATGTTATTAAATAAGCTCAGCTTTCTCACTGGCAAAACAGGAATAAAAATAGGAAAGAGACCAATATCATCTACCTCAAGGGCTGTAGAGATTAAAGAGAATAATCATATGGAGGATCCTTGAAAAGTGTTATGGGAGGCTGGGCCAGATGGCTCACACCTATAATCTTAAATATTAGCACTCTGGGAGGCCAAGGTAGGTAGACACCTGAGCTTAGGAGTTTGAGATCAGCCTAAGCAAGAGCAAGACACCATCACTACTAAAAATAGAAAAACTAGCTAGGCATGGACAGCGCCTGTGGCTCATTGAGTAGTGCGCTGACCCCATATACTGAAGGTGGCTGGTTCAAACCCAGCCTCTGCTGAACTGCAAAACAGAAAAATAGCCAGGCGTTGTGGTGGGCACCTGTAGTCCCAGCTACTTGGGAGGCTGATGCAAGAGAATTGCCTAAGTCCAGGAGTTGGAGGTTGATGTGAGCTGTGTGCGCCACGGCACTCCACCGAGGGCAATAAAGTGAGACTCTGTCTCCACAGGAAAAAAAAAAAAAATAGCTAGGCATAGTGGCTGGTGCCTGTAGTCCTAGCTACTCAGGAGACTGAGGCAAGAAGATCACTTGAGGGCAGCACCTGTGGCTCAAAGGAGTAGGGCGCCGGCCTCATATACCAAAGGTGGCAGGTTCAAACCCAGCTCTGGCCAAAAACTGCAAAAAAAAAGATCACTTGAGTCCAAGAGTTTGAGTTTGCTGTGAGATGTGATGATGCCACAGCACTCTACCCAGGGTTACAGAGTAAAACAATCTCAAAAAAAAAAATGTGGGTGGCGCCTGTGGCTCAAAGGAGTAAGGTGCCAGCCCCACATACCAGAGGTGATGGGTTCAAACCCAGCCCTGGCCAAATAAATAATATTAAAATTAAAAAATTTTAAAAAAAAAGTTGGGCGGTGCCTGTGGCTCAAAAGAGTAGGGCGCCGGCCCCAAATGCCGAAGGTGGTGGGTTCAAACCCAGCCCCAGCCAAAAACTGCAAAAAAAAAAGAAAAAATGTTTAAAAAAGGGGCTCTGCACCTGTAGCTCAAGTGGCTAGGGCACCAGCCCCATACACCGGAGCTGGCAGGTTCAAATCCAGTCTGGGCCTGCCAAACAACAATGGCAACTACAATCAAAAAGTAGCCGGGTGTTATGGCAGGCATCTGTAGTCCCAGTTAGTTGGGAGGCTGAACAGAATCACTTAAGCCCATGAGTTTGAGGTTGCTGTGAGTTGTGATGCCATGGCACTCTACCCAGGGAAACAGCTTGAAAATCCGTCTCAAAAAAAAGGAGAGATTGTATCTGTTTATTGTCACTGGGGCTCCAGTCTATAAATACCTAAAGACTATAGAAAATATAGTCTATAGCTTTGGAGTGGATTTTGTGTGGGTTCTTTTTGTGAGGGAAAGTCTTTTTTCAAATACTCCTGACGAAGCTGGGGGGTTTTTTTGTTTTTTTTTTGCCGGGGCTGGGTTTGAACCCACCACCTCTGGTATATGGGGCCAGCACCCTACTCCTTTGAGGCACAGGTGCGACCCAACTAAGCTGTTCTTTTTTTTTTTTGAGACAGAGCCTCAAGCTGTCACCCTGGAGAGATTGCCGTGGCATCACAGCTCCCAGCAATCTCCAATTCCTGGGCTCAAGCAAGTCTCTTGCCTCCACCTCCCAAGTAGCTGGGACTACAGGCGCTCGCCACAACACCCAGCCATTTTTTGGTTGCAGTCGTCATTGTTGTTTGGCGGGCCTGGGCTGGATTCAAACCCGTGAGCTCAAGTGTACATGGCTGGCGCCTTAGCCGGTTGAGACACAGGCGCCAAGCCGACTAAACTATCACTTCAATTAATCTGTTCTTTTTTTTCTTTTTTAAGAGAGAGCCTCAAGCTGTCACCCTGGATAAATAGAGTGCTATAAAATCACAGCTCACAGCAACCTCCAATTCCTGGGCTCAAGCAAGTCTCTTGCCTCTGCCTCCCAAGTAGCTGGGATCACAGGCGCCCGCCACAATGCCCGGCCATTTTTGTTTGTTTGTTTGTTTGGTTGCAGCCGTCATTGTTGTTCGGCGGGTCCGGGCTGGATTCGAACCCGCCAGTTCAGGTGTACATGGCTGGCGCCCCAGCCCGTTGAGCCACAGGTGCCGAGCCAATTAAGCTGTTCTTACTGAAGTATCACTACATACAAAGGAAAACAATTTGGTGATGAAATCATTACTCAATGGGGCATCCAAAGACAATTCCTTGAATTACAACCCCTTCACTGTATACAGTTTTAAAGGTACCTCATTTATTTAATAAATAATTAATTAATTCCATTATTCTGTAAATATTAACTTTTATTCCTGGCCTTTACTATTAATACTAGGAAGTAGAAAACATTAACTGAGTCTTCAGACAAATTGTCATTCCCAACAATACAATGTAATAAGCAGTATTATTGCATTTTACAAAGAAGGGAAGGAGGCTTACAGCAAATAAACAACTTGCCTATAGTCACTCAGCTAGGTAGAAGAGCTGGGATTTGAGAAGGTATCCTCCAAAACCCACTCCACTTAGATTGCTTTTAAAATCATGCTTGGCTCAGCGCCTGTGGCTCAAGCAGCTAAGGCGTCAGCCACGTACACCTGAGCTGGCAGGTTCGAATCCAGCCTGGGCCCGCCAAACAACAATGTCGGCTGCAACCAAAAAATGGCCAGGTGTTGTGGTGGGTGCCTGTAGTCCCAGCTACTTGGGAGGTGTAGGCAGGAGACTCGCTTGAGCCCAGGAATTGGAGATTGCTGTGAGCTGTGAAGCCACAGCACTCTATCCAGGGTGACATCTTGAGGCTCTGTCTCAAAAAAATAAATAAATAAATAAATAAAATAAAATCATGCCTTTGGGTTCAGCGCCTATAGCTCAGGCAGCTAGGGTGTCAGCCACATACAACAGAGCTGGAGGGTTCCAATCCAGCCTGGGCCTGCCAAACACCAATGACAACTACAACCAAAAAACAGCTGGGCGTTGTGGCAGGCGCCTGTAGTCCCAGCTGCTTGGGAGGCCGAGGCAAGAGAAAACTGTGCACCCAAGAGCTGGAGGTTGCTGTAAGCTGTGATGCCACAGTACTCTACCCAGGGCGACAGCGTGCGGCTGTCTCAAAAAAAAAAAAAAAAAATCCATGCCTTTGGGGGCGGTACCTATAGCTCAAAGGAGTAGGGCGCTGGCCCCATATGCTGAAAGTGGCAGATTCAAACCCAGCCCCAGCCAAAAACTGAAAAAAAAAAAAAAAAAATGCCTTTGGGCTTGGCGCCTGTGGCTCAAGCTACTAGGGCACCAGCCATCCACCAGAGCTGGCAGTTTCGAATCCATCTCAGGCCCGCCAAACAACAATGATCGCAGCAACCAAAAAATAGCCGGGCGTTGTGGCAGGAGCCTACAGTCCCAGCTAGTTGGGAGGCAGAGGCAGGACAATAGCTTGAGCCCAGGAGTTGGAGGTTGCTGTGAGCTGTGATGCCATTGTACTCTACCCAGGGCATCAGCTTGAGGCTCTGTCTCAAAAAAAAAAAAAGGGGGGGGGGCGCCTGTAGTCCCAGCTACTCGGGAGGCTGAGGCAAGGGAATCGCCTAAGCCCAGGAGTTGGAGGTTGCTGTGAGCTGTGTGATACCCCAGCACTCTACTGTGGGCTTATAAGGTGAAACTCTGTCTCGACAAAAAATAAAGAGGTTGGGACACCGGCCCCATATGCTGGAAGGGGCAGGTTCAAACCCAACCCTGGCCAAAATCTGCAAAAAAAACAATGCCTTTGGGATACTTGAACATAATGATATTATGTGATTAGTTTTTGTTGTTGTTGTGACAGAGTCCCACCCCATGCCCTGAGTAGAGTGCAATGGTGTCATAGCTCACTGCAACCTGACTCAGGATGTGGGCATCCTGCTGCCTGGGCCTCCAGAAGCCACTGGGATTACAGGCACTCACCATGGAGCCCAGCTGGGTTTTTCATTTTTTTCGGAATCTCACTCTCACTCAGGCAAGTCTTGAACTCCTGAGCTCAAAGCAATTCTCTCTCCTCAGCCTCGCACAGTGCTGGGATTACAGGCGTGAGCCACAGTGCCCAGAAGGATTAGTTTTTATATGTGAAAATGAGGAAAAATCTTAAGAATCTTTATATTTTATAAACACTACTGAAAAAGTTATGGAAGAAATACAAACTAAAAACGACCATGGAGGGATTTCACAAACATTTTATGAGAGAAATAAAACAGTAATAATGGAGGCTCGGCACCTGCGGCTCAATGGGCTAAGGCGCCAGCCACGTACACCTGAGCTGTTGGGTTCGAATCCAGCCCAGGCCTGCCAAACAACAATGACGGCTGTAACCAAAAAATGGCCAGGCGTTGTGGCGGGCGCCTGCAGTCCCAGCTACTTGGGAGGTGGAGGCAAGAGACTCGCTTGAGCCCAGGAATTGGAGGTTGCTGTGAGCTGTGATGCTACAGCACTCTATCTAGGGTGACAGCTTGAGGCTCTGTCTCAAAAAAAAAAAGTAATAATGGTAACATATACTTAACTCTTCATAGATTACCAAGCTATGAAAATCTTATAAATTAAGTTTTCTTTTCTCTCTTTCATTCTTTTTTTGGTTTGTGTTTGGTTTTTGGAGATGAAGTCTCAGTATGTTGCGGAGGCTGGTCTCAAACTTCTGAGCTCAAGTAATCCATCCTACCACCTTAGCCTCTCAAGTAGCTGGGATTATAGGAATGAGAAATGGTGCCCAGCTTAAACTAGGTTTTCATATTTCCATTTTTTAGATTAGGAAATAGAGGATAAGGGTAACATTTACTGATACCTCCATTAACAATGCCTAGCAGTTATGATACTTGAATGAGGAAACAGACCTCCAGATAGGGGGCAGAGCCCGTAGCTCAGTGAATAGGGCACCAGCCTCATACACCAAGGCTGGCGGGTTTTAACTCGTCCTGGGCCACCTAAACAACAGTGACAGAGTCGAGTAGGGCGCTGGCCCCATATATCAAAGGTGACAGGTTCAAACCCGGCTTCAGCCGAACTGCAAAAACAGAAAAATAGCCGGGCATTGTGGTGGGCGCCTGTAGTCCCAGCTACTCGGGAGGCTGAGGCAAAAGAATCACCTAAGTCCAGGAGTTGGAGGTTGCTGTGCGCTGTGTGACACAACAGCACTCTACCGAGAGCGATCAAGTAAGACTGTCTCTATAAATAAATAAATAAATAAATAAAACAATGACAACTGCAAATAACAACAACAAAAAAACAGCCGGCCTTGTGACAGGCACCTGTAGTCCCAGCTACTCCAGAGGCTGAAGCAAGAGTTTGAGGTTGCTGTGAACTATGACAACACAGCACTCTACCCAGGGCAAAAAAAAAAAAAAGAAGTACAGATAGGGGCCAGGTGCAGTGGCTCAGCCTGTAATACTAGCACTCTGGGAGGCTGAGGTGGACTGCCTGTGCTCACGAGTTTAAGGCCAGCCTGAGCAAGAGCGAGACCCCATCTCTAAAAACAGCTGAGTGTTGTGGTGGGCCCCTATAGTCCCAGCTACTCAGGAGGCTGAGGCAAGAGTTTGAGGTTGCTACAAGCTATGATGCCACAGCACTCCACCAAGGATGACAAAGTAAAACTCAGTCTCAAACAAACAAAAAAGAAGTCGTCCAGATAGGTTAAATAACATGTGATGCTAGAAACGTCTGCCTCCAAGGTCAATACCACAATGAGAGGCCCAAAAGGTTTAAATCACATTCCCAAGTTACATGTGGCCACAAGGGCAGTTGCTGTTTCTCAACTCCACCCCTAAATCCTGGATCCTCACTAGCACAATGGAGTCTGACATGAAAGGCTGCCTCTTTATCTTGCCTTTCTGAATTGAGGATATCTAATTTTTTCTTTTGTTTTGAGAGAGAATCTCATTCTCTTGCCCCGACTAGAGTGCCGCGGAATCAGCCTAGCTTACAGAAACTTTAAACTCCTGGGTTCAAGTGATACTCCTGCCTCAGCCTCCTGAGTAGCTGGGACTACAGGTGCCTGCCACCATGCCCAGCTAGTTTTTCTATTTTTAGTAGAGATGGGGATCTTCCTCTTGCTTAGGATGATCTTGAACTACTGACCTCCAACCCACCTCAGCCTCAGAGTATTAGGATTACAGGCGTGAGCCACTGAGCCTAGCTCAGGTATCTAATTTTCATACAGATCACAGCATGACCAATTTCCTGCTCATTAAAGCACACTGGACAGTAGCATTCACCGTTCCCTAGGACAGTGGGATAGTAGAGTAGCCCAAACCAGCCACACCCAGGAGCCTTAAGAAATGCACAAAGGGTGTCAAATCATTGACACATAAAGCAGAATGGTGGCTGCCAAGGGCTCAGAGGAGAAGAAAAGAGGGAGTTAGCATTTACTAGGTACAGAGTTCCAGTTTTCCAAGATGAAAAGAGTTATGAAAATGGATGTTGGTGACAGTTGCACAACAGTATGAAAGTATTCACTTTTTTTTTTTTTTTTTAAGAAACAGAGTCTCACTTTGTCGCCCTCAGTAGAGTGCCATGGCATCATAGCACACAGCAACCTCCAGCTCTTAGGCTTAAGTGATTCTCTTGCCTCAGCCTCCTGAGTAGCTGGGACTACAAGCCCCTGGGAGGCTGAGGCAAGAGAATCATGTAAGCCCAAGAGTTGGAGGTTGCTGTGAGCTGTGATGCCATAGCACTCTACCGAGGGCGCCATAGTAAGACTATCTCAAAAAAAAAAAAAAAAAAAAAAAATTGAATGGAGAACTCAAGGAAGACTTCTTTGAGAACTTTAGATAGTTGCGAATAAAATAAAGCATGGAACTGACAGAGGACTGGGAGCAGAAGAGTGCTGAAGTTGGGTATGAGGACAAGCTGGCTATCTCAGGCAGAAAAGAGACAGTGGCAGAAGTGACTCGGACAAGGGAGTGACTGGCAAGGTGCCCAAAGGAGCATGTGAAAGAAATGAGATCTGCTACAAGCTCCCACAGACAACTGGGTTTCTAAGCAAGGTACTAACAAAGACTCAGAACAGAGTAGACTGTGGAGATAATTAGCCCCTCATTTTATAAATGGGGAGAACTAGGCCCAGTAGCATCAAGAGACTTGCCTGAGGTCTCACAGTGAGTGGAACAGCTGGGATTAGGGCCAAATCCAAATCAAACTCATTACTGAAGAGGATCTGACATTTATGTGAGGAATTTGAGGGGGGGAGGGGGAATTGGGGAGAAAGCCTGGGATATAAAATAGTCTAGTCATTCAGGTTTGTCCTGATTAGGACTTGGAATAAGATCATGCTGTAAGAGGACCATGTCTGGTGACAGCCAAGGAAACAGGTATGGATGATCTCAAACATTTAGAAAGGAAAAACCCAAATTGAGACTGAGAATAGTTTAGATATATGAGCACCCACCAGCAAACAATGTCATCTTCTCACCAGCATTTACCTTTCTGGGTAATCAATCCACTTAAGAGACAAGCCAATAGTTTCCATTCAAGATCTGGGCAATGACCTTTACCTTGGCTTTTTCCAGGTTCATTTTCAGTACCCAGAAAGCCAAGAAGAACTCCTTGGAAATTCCAACACTTGTGACCCTGCTAATTTGGAGTAGCTTGGACTCCCTTCTCATGGTAGAATAACAGGAGAGAAAACAAGGAGACAAGTTGGCTATGCAGTAATTAGTAGAATGATTTATTGTAAAAAATTATGTTCATATTTAAGCAAGAAATATGTAACAATTTAAATTTGACAATATACACAGAAACCAAACTCCAGAGAAGTTTTTTTTTGTTTTTGTTTTTTTTTTTTGAGACAGAGCCTCAAGCTGTCGCCCTTGGTAGAGTGCTGTTGCATCATAGCTCACAGCAACCTCCAATTCCTGGGTTCAAGTGAGTCTCTTGCCTCTGCCTCCCAAGTAGCTGGGACTACAGGCGCCCGCCACAACACCCAGCCATTTTTTGGTTGCAGCCATCATTGTTGTTTGGTGGGCCTGGGCTGGATTTGAACCCACCAGCTCAGGTGTACATGGCTGGCGCCTTAGCCCGTTGAGCCACAGGAGCCGAGCCTCCAGAGAAGTAATGTAATTTAAAAAGCTAAATGGTAGAATAACTGTACTTAATGGTCCTCAAGGATGGCCTTGTACAAAGGGTTAAAGATAAAATGAAAAACAATACCCCAGCATGAGGCAAACCGCCACTTTCCTATTTTCACTGAGAAATCTTTAACTTTGCATATGGAACTTAACTACTCATAGTATAGTTAAGTGATGTTAGCATCTCCTGCAAATTAGAAATGCATATACTTAGGCTCCACCCTAGACCCACCAAATCAGAATCAGCATTTTTTTTTTTTTTTGCAGTTTTTCGCTGGGGCTGGGTTTGAACCCACCACCTCCAGCATAAGGGGCCAGCACCCTACTCACTGAGCCACAGGTGCCACCCCAGAATCAGCATTTTAACAAGACCCCCAAGAGATTTGTATAGACCTTCAAGTACTGGTATAGAAGTACTGGTACAGAATATTCTAAGAGTGCACTATACAGCAGTACACTTATCAAACAGCCAAATAAAGACACAATGTACCTGTTCGCTTTCAGTATACTATCTTTTATTAGGTACTGCTCAGAGAGACCGCCAAGTTGTTGTTTTGTTTTGTTTTGTTTTGTTTGAGACAGAGCCTCAAGATGTCACCCTGGATAGAGTGTTGTGGAATCACAGCTCACAGCAACCTCCAATTCCTGGACTCAAGCGAGTCTCCTGCCTCGGCCTCCCGAGTAGCTGGGACTACAGGCGCCCGCCACAACGCCTGGCCATTTTTTGGTTGCAGCCGTCATTGCGGTTTGGTGGGCCCGGGCTGGATTCGAACCCACCAGCTCAGGCGTACGTGGCTAGCGCCTTAGCCCATTGAGCCACAGGTACCGAGCCTACCTCCAAGTTTTTTATAAATTCGGTACTTACTAATGACCACATGATCTAAATGTGAGATCTATTTCATTTCCTGAAATAACATAATTAGTTCTAAGGCTTTCATACACGTGAAATATAAGACAGCTTAGTTGTTCTGAAAAATACAATAATGATAAATTTTATTCAAGTTCTGACACAGAGTTCAGAGCACACTTCTCCAAAAGACTCATTAACTTCTAGGAGTTATCATCAAACCTCCCTCCCCAGCATCTCTAAGAAGCAGGTGCTAAACATCCATCCAGTTTCTAAATGATCAGTGGAAGAACTTGGTCCTGAAAATGCCCTGTCTTACTGGTATACCTTCTCAGACCCAAACTCCCTCCTATTGAGGCCTCATGCAGCTGCACACTCAAGTACTTCCCCAAAAGGAGAAAGGTCAAAGGTATCATTATCCCCTAAACACTGGAGATTCCAACTGTGGAGAAATTAATCTGCTTAGGGGTTTGGATGAGAAGCCCTGAATAAAATCTAGAAAGACAGAAGGAAACACAAACGAAGAAACCCACTGAGATTCTCAGGAGACAAGACATCTCAGATACCAATTTATAAATTTTAAAGTAATGTTGGGGGCCAAGTTCAGCAAATATGAAAGAGGATGATTAGGAGAGAAAAATACCTCTTCCCTCACCCAGACCCTAGGAAGAAGAACAAAAAGAGTGCCCAAAGGATTCCTCCAAATGACCTCTTTTCTCAATAAACAGTAGTAAGAAAGCCAATGCAGGGAAAAAGCTTAAGAGTTAGAAGCAGTGCTAGGAAAATCTCTTGAGGATTATTTTCCCCCTGTACAGGGAGATAAAGCAAAGGAGAAAACAGTATCCACCCTAAACAGAATCTTATAGCAAGCAAACTACCAGAAGGATTAAGAGTCCTATGATTAAACAAAGAAATACAGGGAGATTCCTTTCTACTCTGAATCCGGCGCTGGGGGCCTTGCAGTCCTAGACTTGAGGAAGAGGAGGAAATCCCTACAGCCACTCAGTCAGCAGAACACTGTCCAAAAAGGAGTCAGAAACCAGAAAAATGCTCAGGGATAGAGCAAGCCAAGACAGAAGAGTTCCTATTTGCAGAAAGATAAAAGATAAAGTCGACTTAAGAAAAACAATGTGCAAGCACCCTTTAAGAGACAGTGACTCCCTAAGGGGAAGGGGAATTCAGGAGGCATGACTATAGGAAATTTGCTCAGAAAAAGGTCACAGAAGTAAAAAGTGCTGTGCTGAACAAAGAAATGTACTCATCAAAAGAAGGAAGAGGAAATGGGTGCACTGACAGACTGGGAGAGCACCTAAAGGGGAATGTGATTCCAAAGCCAGGAGGGAAACTGAGGAATAAACGTCTTGGATGACAGAAAAGGTAAAAAGGGTAAAAAGGCAAGCTGAAAAGCCACACACCTCAAGGCAGGAGGATTCCTTGAACTTAGGAGTTTAAGACCAGCATAAGGGGCAGTGCCTGTGGCTCACTCAGCGAGTAGGGCACTGGCCCCATATACCAAAGGTGGAGGGTTCAAACCTGGCCTCAGCCAAACTGCAAAACAGAAAAATCGCTAGGCATTGCGGTGGGCACCTGTAGTCCCAGCTACTCGGGAGGCTGAGGCAAAAGAATCGCCTAAGCCCAGGAGTTGGAGGTTGCTGTGAGCTGTGTGATGCCATGGCACTCTACCGAGGGCAATAAAGTGAGACTCTGTCTCTACAAAAAAAAAAAAACCCAGCCTAAGGCTGTATGTGGTGGCTCACAATCCTAATGCCAGCAGTCTGGGAGGCTCAGGAGTTGGAGACGAGCCTGAGCAAGAGTGAGACTACCATCTCTACAAAAAATAGAAAAATCAGCTGGGTGTTATGGCAGGTGCCTGTAGTCTCAGCTACTGGGGAAGAGTTTGAGGTTGCTGTGAGGTAGGGTGATGCCATGGCAGTACAGCCTAGGCAACAGAGTGAGACCAGAAAAAGGTCCTCTCGATTTTTTTTTTTTTTTTTTTGGCCAGGGCTGGGTTTGAACCCGCCACCTCCGGCATATAGAGCTGGTGCCCTACTCCTTTGAGCCACAGGCGCCACCCCAATTTAAAAGGCATCTGGAAGGTGGCTGCACTCTATAGAGTTGTGTAACTAAAAGAGGTACATTTCAGGATCAGCACCCATCGCTTAGGAGCCCAGGCCTGCTAAACAACAACAACAACAAAATAGCCAGGTGTCGCCTGCCTTGGGCATTTGTAGTCCCTGCTACTTGGGAGGCTGAGGCAAGGAATCACTTAAGCCCAAGAGTTTGAGGTTGCTGTGAGCTGTGATGCTACAGCATCTGTCAAGAGCAACATAGTGACTGTCTCAAAAAAAAAAAAAAAAGTGCATTTAATACATTTTGAGGGGACAGAAAAGACAGATACTCAAATGCGAAAATAAGTTTCCTACAGTAAATAAGTAGTTTGATGTGGGGAACTCATGAAAAGAATGCAATCCCAGCGAATTCCCTAATTTGCGAAACTGTAAATATGTGCTAACTTCAGGATTTTCGGTGCACAATAAGATCTGAAGGGCTGAAGAAAAAAGTGGCTCCTGAATTTAAGAAATTCTGGAAAGCATCTTGTCATATTTGGGGCCTGGAAAAGGGGAGTCGTGAGGATTTCAGAAAGTACCCTAAAACTGTGATTAATGGACTCCAAGTTCGAGCAGCCCATTAAAAGGGTGAATCCCGAATTGGAAAGGAAATGTGTATTTAGAGTGGAGGTTTGAAAAAGCAAGTGTGCTCCCAGTTTGGGGGGGGGCTGGGGAAAAGGGGTATGCCCTTACTCTGAAAGGGGTAAAAATCCCAGAGCTGGAGTACAGAAATGGGGTGTGCCGCCTAGATTTTCAAAACTATAGAGAAAGGCGACTCTCCCATATTCGGGGTCTGAGAAAGGGGTGTGCTCCCCAAAATAGGATAAAGAGCCAATAAAACAAAACGCATTCCCAAAGCACAATGCAAAAGTAGGGCCTTATGACAAGTCTCTCAGAAGCTACATACCTCAGACCCTGGCCCTAAAGCTGACCCCCACCCCCAATACCGTCAGCTCCGCGCCCCGGGCCCGCACCCCGCGGCCCAGCCCCCTCGGGCAGCTCTGATTGGCCATGGCAGCCGTCACTCCCGCGGACAGCCCCGGGGATTGGGCGCCGCTCGCACGCCCGCCACGCTCTCAGCAGCAGTCCCAGGGCCTCCCTCCAGGCTGGGCGAGCGGGGCCAGGCGGGGAGCTGGGCCGGGGAGGAGACCAGAGCAGCAGTGGCTTCCGTCCCCGTCCCCGCCTGCAATGCGCGCGCAAAGCACGGGCCCCACCTGGAGCGACCTGGCCCCGGCCACCCGGCTTCGTCTTGCCGAGCCTCACCGCGAGCTCACCTCACGGCACCGCTCCTCCGGCTGCGCCGCTCCAGGACCAACCGACAGAAGGCCTCTGCGTGCTGTGTACCACGTGACCCTCGGGACGCGCCCAGCGTATTCCCCGCCCCCCCCCCCCCCACACACACACACACACACGCACT
>CAUYON010189459.1:0-43845 GCA_963573935.1 Arctocebus calabarensis | reverse complement strand
CCAAAAAATGGCTGGGCCTTGTGGCGGGCGCCTGTAGTCCCAGCTACAAGGGGAGGGAGGCGCTTGGGAGGTGGAGGCAGGAGACTTGCTTGAGCCCAGGAATTGGAGGTTGCTGTGAGCTATGATGCCACAGCACTCTATAAAGGGTGACAGCTTGAAGCTCTGTCTCAAAAAGAAAAAAATCAAGATGATGAATTTTATGTTATGTGTTATTTATTTATTTATTTATTGAGACAGAGCTCTGGTGTATGTGGTTGGTGCCTTAGCTGCTTGAGCTACAGGCACTGAGTCTGTTAAGTGTATTTTATTGCAATTAATTAAAAAAAATAAAAGATAAGAGCCTTGACTTTCTGGGAGCTGATTTCTCTTGGTTACATGACCCATAATTCCTCTCTTCCTTTTTTTTTTTTTTTTTTGGCTTAAACCAGTCCGAGTTAGGTGTCTGTCACTTGCACCAGAGGGTCCTGACTGGACCCTGTGGAGCTGTGAGGACCTGATTTAGTCAGAGGCCAGCCTGGATCTGAGGGCTAATGCTGTGCCCATCTCCACCCCTTTTTCCTCCAAGTTTCGTAACAAAGTACCCTGAGTGTCATCAGGACAAGTCCTTCCCACTGGATGCCAACTGGCCATGGAGGTCACAGGTGAGGGTGAAAGGGGCGATTCCCCTGTACGCACTCAGTCCTGCCTCAGAACAATGCCCAGGTGTATCTTCGGACTTGACCAACTCAGGGGTGGTTCAGGCACCAGCAGGAACCATGGGCAAGTCCTGGAAGCCACACCCCAGGAGGCTGCACCCTAGGAGGCCTCCCTCCACCCCTGACAAGGCTGTCACTGGCACAGCAGGAAGTAAGTCACCAGCACCCTGTTCAGCGGCAGACTCACCCTGCTGAACTGCTCAAAGGACTCCTCTCCTGGCACTGGAGGGTTCACGACAATGTCCATGGCAGCTTGTCCGGACACTGGAGGGCAGAGACGCACAGAGAGCAGCTTCACCAGCTGGCCCTTGATCTCGGGGTGCAGGTTGATCACCTCCATGTAGCCCCCTCTGTAGCCGCACCTGCAGGTTTGAGAAGGACAGGGCCACCAGTCACAAAAAGATCTCAACAAAGGGGACAGCCAGACTCTGCAACTGTCCCCCCAATCCCACGCAGCAGGTGGACAGAAGTGAATTTACTCCTTTACATGGGAAGAGCACCTGCTCCCCTCCCTCCTCCAATGCTAGTGATGGACACCTCACCTTGAGAAGGCAGAGCCATCAGCCCCAGTCCCTGAGTGACCCACATGTCCCTCTACTTTGGACTATGTCAAAGACAGGTGCACTCCCACCTTGGCTGAGCCACCGTATTTGGGGGCCCCTTTGTTATAGAGGCTCAGCCTGCAGCTGACTAATACCCTGGGCCTGCTTGAAAGACAGCACAGGCCTGGGACCTGGCATCCTCAACCCGCCAAGCTCCAGAGGTGGGGATACAAGTTACTCACACCAGTGAGCACCAGCGTGAGGACTTTTACTGCCTGAAAACAAAGCCAACCCAAAGGGAGAACAGAACTGAAAAAGGAAACCAGATAAGACCAGAAAGCAAACTTAGGGTCCCAGCGACATCTTTAAGCCCCTGACTCAACTCTATCTCTGGACCTTTTACCAATATGGATTTTTTCTTTAATGCCTCTTTAGTGTAAGCCACTTCAAGTTGAGTTTCTATAATTTATAGCCAAAAGAATCCTGACTGATACCTTCAAATCATATAAGTTAAGAACGTGCAATTAACAAAGTCTTTTCAAATTGTATCAGCAACATTAACCACACTTCCTAGAGCTATGTCTTCTTCTCTCATCTGTGACCACTGATGTTCAGACTAATGACCACAGAAATGCAGGCACACTAAAGCAGGAACTTGGTCACCTTCCTCTGTGCACCACCCTTTCAGAGAGCCTGACGTGATGAGATGCTTGACAAAATGCTTTTGAGATCATGCAAAGAAAGATTCCCATCTGATGCCTGGACTGAACGTTCCAAGGCAGGAAGGTAAGTTCTGGGACCTCACAAGTTTCCTGAAACAAAAATTGAAAGAAAGAGCTTTCCGCTTAATCTTCTGCTGATGATCAGAAGATCAAATTGATTAAAGCTGTCTGGTCCTAGGTGATCAAGATCTGAGAACTGGACATAACTCAGGATACCAATGTCCCAGGAATTGGCTGTTGCAAAGTGGTCAGTAACAGAGTTGGGCAGATGGGTAAGTATGTAAAATATGCTTGAGTTTGGAAAATGAATTACTAGAGAACTGATTTATGTAGAAGCTACTCAGCATATAAAAGTCTAGCAAGGAGGCTTGGCGCCTGTGGCTCAGCGGGCTAAGGCGCCAGCCACATACACCTGAGGTGGCGGGTTCGAATCCAGCCCGGTCTGCCAAACAACAATGATGGCTCCAACCAAAACATGGCGGGCGTTGTGGCGGGTGTTGTGGCAGGCGCCTGTAGTCCCAGCTACTTGGGAGGCAGAGGCAGGAGACCCGCTTGAGCCCAGGAATTGGAGGTTGCTGTGAGCTGTGATGCCACAGCACTCTACCCAGGGTGACAGCTTGAGGCTCTGTCTCAAAAAAAAAAAAAGTCTAGTAAGGAGCCAGCACTGTTACTGAGAGCAGAAAGACTGGTACAAATTCACCCAAGGAGATAGCTCCCTTGACCTGGTCAAAATATTTCTTCAAGCTTCATGGTCACACTGACTTTCCAGCCTAAAAAATGAGAATCCTCCCCATGCTAATGCCTGGCACCTAAGAGAATCCCACAGCGCTGAGAATGGACGCCCTTAGCTGCAAACTCACTGGCTCTTCCCTCCCCTGACCTCTGAGCAGAAGGGGCCCTGGCCCAGACCCTTGACCCCTTCGCTATGGTTGCTCTGTGTGAACTGTCTAAACTCAAAGCTCTTGGAATCTAACAACTCACACCCTGACATCTCCCACTCCAATGTCAGCCGGATACACAGATTCATGTCTCCATCTGGACATCAAATTGGCTTTTTTTTGGTTTTTGAGACAGATTCTCACTCTATCACCCTGGGTAGAGTGCTGTGATGTCATAGCTCACAGCAGCCACAAACTCTTGGGCTTGAGCGATCCTCCTGCCTCAGCCTCCTGAGCAGCTGGGTCTATGGGCGCCTGCCACAACGCCCAGCCATCCTTTCTATTTCAGTAGAGATGGGGGTCTCCCTTTTCCTCGGGCTGGTCTAGAACTCCTGAGCTCAAGTGATTCTTCCACCTCAGCCTCTCAGAGTGCTGGGATTATAAGCATGAGCCACCATGCCTGTCAAACTGTCAGTTTTTAATTTAACATGTCCAAAAGTAAACTCTGGCTCTCTCCTCCCAAACCTGCACCCCCAACCCCCACCCCTGGCCTTTCTTATCTGCTGATGGCAACACTGTCATTCCTCCTGTCTGAACAGAAACCTGGCAACTCATCTCAACTTCTCTCTCTCACACCTGTCTCTTTTACCAGCAACTCCTGACAGGTCCATACTCAAATGCAGCCGGGCAATCTCACCCTGTCTCTACCCTGGTCTGATACCTCACCTGGAGGACTGGAACAGCCCTCACCTCTGCCCCACCCACCAGCACACAGCAATCAGGAGTCTAGTGACCTCTAAAGTCAGGTGGGCTCTCACCTCACTCTGAATAAATGTGAAAAGTGCTGAAGTGGCCCAGGGTGTCAGGCCTCCTCCGACTTCTTTGCTCTCCACTTCTGCCACAGCCCCCTGGCTGCCCCTCAAACATGTCAGGTTCCACCTCAGGGCCTTTGCACATGCTGCTCTTGTTGTCTGGAACACTCTTCCCCCAGATTATCTGTGGCGCTCCCTCCCTCCCGTCCTTTGAGCCTTAATGGAAAAGTTCCCCCTCAGGAGGCTGTCCTTTTAAGGCCTGACCCTCACCCCACCTCCTGGCACTCCTGCCTCTGCTCATTGTTTTCTTCCATCTGACGCCTCCCTCTGTGAGGGCAGGTGCTGTTGCAGTCTGCTCACTGCTATATCCTCAGTGCCAAGATCAGTACTTGGACACACAGTAGGTACTTTATTAAAATCAGTTGAACGCGCAGGTGCAGGACTGGGGCTAGCCTTCTGGTCTCTGAGGTCACCTACTGCCTACACCAGCCTTGTACACAGAGGTTGGCCTATTATCCTGAGAGCGTTTTGTCCACTCAATCTGCCTCCCCTGGCCCTCAGACAGCAGCACTGGAGCAACAGGGGCAGGGCTGGTAGAGAACAGCAAGTGCGTGAGGCCCTGTCTTCAGCTCCTTCATTTGTCCACAGTTGGGTTTCTTTCGAGCACGGCCTCATTTTATTTGAGCCCTGGCACCAGGGCTGTCCTTACACCCCTGGGCTGTCCCCCAGAGGGCTGCAGCTTGCCTCCTCCTGCTTCTCAGATGGGCATCAGTGACAAATAGGGGTGGCTCTCTCTCCACAGAAGTGCAGAGGGGCAGGTGTTGAGGAGGCAACAAGCCAGTCCCGAGGCAGCAGGGGAGGAGAGGCCCACATACTCGCCCATGTATCCCTTGGAGGTGGAGTGGAAGGAGGCCAGCTCCACGTTGCTGGAATACTCAGGCCCCATCTCGTACAGCACCTTCTTAAATGAGTGGAATCTGCAGTCTGGAGAGTACACGTTGTCCTGGTACACCTGCAGGGAGGATACGACAGATACAATCACACCTTTGGGAGGCCTGAGCCCACGAAGGCTGCTGCCCGGGGATAAAGTCCCTCCAAGCCTGAGGGAGGGCAGGCACAGGTGACCTAAACTCAGCCCTGGAGAGTCAGCTCAGTCTCCAGTGCCATTTCAGGAGACAAGCCTGAAGGAACTTTCCGGAATAAACACACAGGCAAGGCCTCACACTGGGCGCCAAGGTCCAGGTGGGGCAGGTGCTCACCCGATTTTCCCCACACTCAGCCCCCGCCAATCTCCAGATTCCCCTTCCACCTCATCTGACCAGCGGTGACACCAAGGACTCCTACCTTCCCATGCAAGTCTTCCTCTTAAAGCACAAAGTGCATATCCTCTAAATGACATGAATGGTGGTAGCAGTTAAAATCTCTTTTCTCAGCTGGGTGCCTATGGCTCAAGTGGCTAAGGCGCCAGCCACGTACACCTGAGCTGGTGGGTTCGAATCCAGCCCGGGCTGCCAAACGATGGCTGCAACCAAAAAATGGCCGGGCATTGTGGCGGGCGCCTGTAGTCCCAGCTACTTGGGAGACGGAGGCAGGAGACTCGCTTGAGCCCAGGAGTTGGAGGTTGCTGTGAGCTGTGATGCCACAGCACTCTATCCAGTGCAACAGCTTGAGGCTCTATCTCAAAAAAAAAAAAAAAGTCTCTTTTCTCTAACCTCCCTATTTGAAGAGCTCTGCTGAGTTTCCTTTATAACACTGACCCAGTTTGGAGTCTGTTTGTCTTTCTGCCCAGTCTCCGCTGCCAGAGCAGCACCCAGCCTGTCTGGTTCCTCCTGGTCCACGAGTCTAGCATTAACCGTGGGCAAGCACCCCTTTGAGATTAACTTTCCACACTCATTTTGGAGGATTAGGAAACCATGGCTTTCTGTGGCCCTGTGGGTTAGCAGGAGGTTCAGGCGGGCTCCATGTCCAACACGTGTGACATCCTCTTCCCCCAGACCCAGGGGGGAGTTTGTGTACCAGGTTGCAGGGAAAATCATCTGTCTCTGCTGCCCCTGTCTCCTTTAGAAGCAAAGACTTTAGGCCTATCTCCTACTAGCTAAGGCAATGCTGTAGTGGGTAAGCTTGTTTCTTGTCAAAGAAATGAAGGTAGTGTGCTAGAAGCCACGTGGTGTAGCTGGTCAGAAACCACGCAGAGATGAAGATGGCATGAAACGAGGATTTGAGGGATCTTGTTTATTTTGTGCAAAGTGGAAAACCAATGAGCAGACCTCTGCTCCAGAACACGGGCTCAAGAAGCAACAGTCATGGTGTTAATTAAGATGCCTTTCTTGTGGGTTGTGAGGATCGAATGAAACAGTAGCTACAGAAGCACTCAGGGGCACGGGCTGCGGGTTGCGTGGCATGCCCATCGGTTGCTTCTTCCACTGGGCACCTTCTCTCCCTCCTTGGGTAAGAGCCCTTTGATTTGCCCTCAGGCAATAACCATCCTGTCCCCACCTGGTGGTGTGAGGACTGGGTAGAGACCCCACCCCTTGCTCTGGACCTGGCCAATCTGCAGGCCACAGCGACTGGTTCAGCAGTGGTTCAGTAACCCAGACTGAACCAAGGAAGCTTCGTTCTGAGACTTGCTGGAACCCTCAGGCAAAGGCCCGCTTTCCAGACTGAGCAGATACCAGGCCTGGTAAGAGGCCGGCACAGAGGGACGGAAGGGGCAGAGGATCTGGGAGACGCGTTCTGAGGCCCTGGATCCAGCTGCACAGCTGTGACCCCGTAATCTGTTTTTAAGTTTAGAGTGATTGGGTTATAAATTTCTGAAATTTATAAATAAGAGTCTAAACAAATATAAGGAATAATAGGTTCCAGAGGTTGAAACACTGACTGTCCACACCCTCGTGGCCAGAGTCACTCTCCAACATCAATAAAGCTCTTTTTGACTGCGGAACAGTTGTGCTGGCCCTCCGCCCATAAGAGAAACCTTACTCCAACCCTTTTGGGGGGCAGGGGGGCTGGTGTGGCTCTCACCTCGTCAGCCAGGAGAAACAGCTTCTCTTCCCAGGCAAAGTGAATCACATCTTCTATGCACTTTCTGCTTTGTACCTGGCCTATAAAACCCCAAGAAAACCAAAATGTAGATTGTGTTGCTGTTTAAATTGCTCCCAGTCAGAATCACACCCAGAATCACATGGGCGCCCTGTTTCCCGCAAAACCCAAGGAGACTGCGCCCCCCCCCCACTCAGCCCCCGCTTTCTGGCCTCCAGGGATGCCCCACCCCCACCCCGTGTGGCCTTCAGGGACACCCAGAGGGGCCACCACATTTGCCTGACTCACTTAAGCCAGATCCATGGAGGGAAAGTGACACCCAATTTGTTGCTTTTATGAGGGGTGTATATGCAGGAAGGCATGGAGCGTCATAAAGAGCAGGGAAATGAAACGGGAGGAGCTCAGTCTGTCAGCTTGGCTCCCTCACTACACATCAGCAGCACACAGAGTCACAGCAGGCAGGGTGGTACCCAGAAAGGCGCATGAGCGCCACAGGGCAGGAGCCAGGTCTCTGCAGGCTCATCTCAGCCCTCCAAGGCAGCACTCAGCAGGTGCTCAGAAAACCACCACAGAATAGAAGCTTAGAGAGCCCGGCCTGGGCACGAAGCGAGGCCCACAGCAAGTGCCCTGCAGCTCTCCTTGGCCAGTCTCCCTCTTCAGGACTGGAATCACCACTGAGAAGAAACACTCACCACCCATTTCAGGGAAATGAGCACTAACAGCAGAGTGTGATCCATCGGTTTACAGAAATACCGTAAGTGCAGGTAGGCAAGGGGCCTCCCCACTGCCTCCCACGGCCTCTCCGAGTGCGGCAGTGGGAACGTCTGACGTGTCACGTCCCCTGGAAAGCACCACTACAATCAGGCTTGGTAACTTCCCCAAAATAGCCACGCTTCTTTCCTGCGTGAGTTTACTCGATACACACCTAAGTCTGTGTGCATGTGTGTGTACGTGAACACACATTACAGTGGAACCTCCACAGTGGAGCGCCTCCCTGTCTGCCCTCCTTACGTTCACCTGATCTTCACAGCCAGAACATGCACCACGTACATATGGTGATATGTTCTGTACCAAGACATATCAGTGCAGCAGGCTCATGGTGGCCACCTCCACAGGTCGGCCAGCTTCTTATAGAGGTTCTACTGTATTTGTATATGTGCATATATGCATCTTGATGCAAAAAGGTATGTACAATATGTTATCTTTTGGTTGAATACTTAAATTGTTGTCTATGCAAGAATATAACAAATATGTCTAGAAAAAAATATACATGTATCTTGTGAAAGCAAGGTAGGATTCAGCCAGGATTCCTACCTTGAGCTATGCCGGGCAGTGATTTCTGATCAGTGTGCCATGGAAAATTTTAAAGATCACTAATTAAATTATTTTAAAAAGAAATTCAAAGCACAGTTAAGAATATTCCTTTTTTTTTTTTTTTTTTTTTGTAGAGACAGTGTGTTCACTTTATCACCCTTGTTAGAGCACCATAGACAGCTCACAGCAACCTCCAACTCCTGGGCTTAGGTGATTCTCTTGCCTCAACCTCCTGAGTAGTTGGGACTACAGGTGCTCACCACAATGCTGTGAGCAGTTTTGATGCAGTTTGGCTGGGGCCGGGTTTGAACCCGCCACCCTCAGTATATGGGGCCGGCGCCCTACTCACTGAGACACAGGTGCTGCCCTCCTTTTTCGTTTTTGCTTTTTTTTTTATCAACATAATTTAAATATGCTGTGGAAGTTTAACTACAGGCTCAAGTGTGCCATGAGATTAAAACACGTTGACAAACACCGTTCTAGAGCGTGAGAAGAGAATCCTGCCGGCACCACCTGTCAGATGAGTGGATGTGGCAGGCTAGATGATGGCCTCCCTGTGAATATAATGAACCAATTTCAAATTTTCTCCTGCCAAGCAAGCAGCCCCTGGGCTTCATGTGAAGCAAGCTCATGGTTCCAGGATTCCAGGAGAGCGACAGGCTCTGGTTTCTACAAAGAACCTGCTGCTATTCTCACAGACAAGATGGTAGCTGGCTTGCCCTTCCATGCCTGAGGCCGCACAAACCGTGCTCTGCTAGAACACAAGCAAGAACTCTAGTGCCAGGATGTGCCAAGCCCTGTCCACTAAGTGCTAATGGGAACACAATGAGGGGCCAGGTAAGGACCAGAAACTTGAAGCACCTTCAGCCCACAAAGGAATGAAACTCAAGGTGTCCAAATAATCCCACTGATGTGATGAAAACCTGAGAACACTTAGAGCACGTCCAGCAAGCCCACAAAGGGCATAGGCATGAACAGTGGTGCAGGAGAAGGGAGTCATACATGGAGTTGTGCCCACCAAGGGGTGACATGGCTTTGGTACAGGCACCAAAGGCTGGAGAGGGGTCCCTAAGTGCCTCTCCATAGAGGCTGAGTCAAACGATCATCCCACAAACTGATGGGGCACCTGCTGCTCGTGCCGAGTGCCCTTCCTCCTGAGTAGCAGATGATGCCTGTCCCGGGGGTACACCTGGAGGGGCCCTGGGACACAGACCTGGCTAGGCAACGTCCCAGTGACTTGTCTGGCTCAGCGATGGGCAGGTGGCCCAACCTGGGTAAAAGCATGGCTTGGGAGTTTTGGTGAAACTCTGGAAGAAGCTATCCTGTAAGGCTGTTCAGCTAAAGCTGGGAAATGGCTAAAACCAGCACAAACCACTCCAAGGACAGATCTTTCCTAAGAAAGAATCCAACTCAGAGGAGAGCAAAACTGAGAAATGGACTGAGGATCTTAAGACACTGAAACCAATTCAGGCCACTGCTTTACCCTGGTCTTTACAGTTCCATCATCTAAGCCCCTTAGTCTTTTTTTTTTTTTTTTTTGAGACAGAGTCTCACTATCTCACCCTCACGGTACAGTGCTGTGGCATCACAGCTCACAGCAACCTCAAACTCTTGGGCTTAAGTGATTCTCTTACCTCAGCCTCCCAAGTAGCTGGGACTACAGGCACTCACTACAACACGGGCATTTTTTTTGTTGCAGTCGTCATTGTTGTCTAGCAGGCCTGGGCCAGGTTCGAACCTGCCAGCCTCACTGTATGTGGCTGGCACCATAACCACTGTGCTATGGGCACCAAGACAGCCCTTTAGTCTTGACTCAATAAGTCAGTCCATTTTTTGCCAAACTGGTCACAGTGTATAGTGCAGACGAGATATGCAGTCATCACAGGTGGGCTTGTTTTACGTAGATCCCAGTTCTAATAGCTGGTTTTCCCACACTGAAGACTCCAGAGAGCAAAGCCAGACGCTGCCCACTGATAAAGTTACTCTTCATAAAAATTACTGAGATTACTATATCAATATATGATGACCCTTTTATTAAGAATATAAAAGTCTCTGGTGCAATAATTTATTTCCAAATGGTCTGGTGAAAAGATCTGTGTAAACATCTGGCCAAAAAATTACTGGCTCTGTAATGTAGACTAGGTATACAGAGTCTTTGCTAACATGTTATAGAACCTGCCATTCCTAGAGTGGTCCTGGAACCAGCATAAGTATCACCTGGGAATTGTTTGAAATGCAAACAGCTCAGAATATCTGAGTGGGGCCCAGCAGCATGCATTTCAGTGAGTTCAGGTTTGAGAACGACTGCTCTAAGTAGTTTTCATCCTCAGCTGCAGGACTATTGATGTCTCCACCCTAGCCCGAGATCCTAGGGTTGTGGCCTGGCCTTTGAGCTTTTGCAAAGCTCCCTTTGTGATTTTATGTACAACCAGGATGGAGAACCCAGCTCTCTATCATTTCCCTACTGCATTGTGGTGAGACTTCATCCTCTTCCCCCAAGGAGCGAGGGTAAATAAGCCACTGTTACCGCCAGCTGCACCCATTTTCTGTACTCTGGAATTCAAGTGATGCTTTCAGCTGATTGAAGCATCATTTAATGTTCCCAGGAAAACAGATTCTACAATCGACTCCAACACATTTTGGCCCTGACCCAATTTATCTCAACAAAGGAAGAGAGAGGAGCCCTTGTTCTCTGCATCCAAACTGCATCAGGGGCATATGAAGCCAGCAGCCCGGAAAGATCAAAATGGGCAGGACTGTGTACTTTTTGTAAAGAAAAATATGCAAAATTGGGATGCTTTTCAATTTCTGGAAACTAGGTTTTGGGGAGTTTTCTTGAGGAGGGATTGGTTGCTTTTCTTTTTAATGACCTATTCTTCCCAGGTCTCAAGGTACACAGCAATGCTGTGTCAAAGAAAAACAAAAAAGCATATACCAGCATTTCTGAAAGCCAGTCCAGAAAAACAAGTAGGAGTGAAGTTCAATGAGGCCTACGATTAATGGTGACAGTTTGTATTCAGATAATCTCAAGGAAGTGTCCTCGCAAATGCAAGGAGAACAGGAGAAAAATCTGGTCTTAGTAATAGCATAACCCTGCCCAAGAAAATACCTGCATTTGCTCATCTCCTTAATGGCCTGCAGTAAATTTTATGCCTTTATGTTGGCAAATCTGGAACTGGATGGAGCAACTATGAAGAGGACCTCATAGCATTTAACTCTTTAGTGTGTAGACAGCAGGTACACCAGCTGCCCCCACCTCCCAAGTAACCAGCACAGAAGTAAAACGCAGACCTGTGGGGTTCCCGGGGTTGATGACGCACAGTGCCTTGGGGTTGCAGTGGCCTTTGGCCTCTCGCACTGCCCGCCGGAGCTCTTCCACGTTCAGGGCCCAGCAGTTCTCCTCGTCCAGGTAGTAGTTCACCTGGATGGCGTCAAGCTCGGAGATAACTGCTGAGTACAGGGGATACTGCGGGATGGGGATCATCACACCGGTCCGGGACTTGCCACCCCCAGAGACGAGGATCTTCAGAATTGTCTGCAACCAAGAAGTCACATCTAGAAGGCCACTGCCACTGCCCAGCCCTGCCGAGGCAGCCTTCCAGCCTGCTCCCAGGGCAGGCCCGTGCAGGCTGCCTCACTTCCCCAGCCTGTCTCCTTATCTGCAAAAGCAGGGGCTGCTGTAAAGAGGAAGCAAGATACAAAGTTTTAAAGTTCTCAGCACAGTGTTATGACACGTAAAGCCTCAATACTTGTATTTTTAATGCTTTTATTTATTTATTTATTTATTTATTTTTGGTAGAGACAGAGTCTCGTTTTGTCGCCCTCGGTAGAGTGCCGTGGCGTCACACGGCTCACGATAACCTCCAACTCCAATCGCTTAGGCGATTGTCTTGCCTCAGCCTCCCAAGTAGCTGGGACTACAGGCGCCCCCCACAACGCCCGGCTATTTTTAATGCTTTTAAAACAGCAGTCCCCAAACTGGCCTAGTCTCGGAATCATTCTGACCGCACCCCTGTAACCCCGACCGTGGTGGGGTCCCGTCGTGGGGCCCCGGCTCCTGTCTTCTCAGTGACCTAAGAGCCCTCGGCTAGTACAGCGCCCAGCTACCGCCACCAGGTGGCGCTCTGGGCGCTCTCGATGCTGCCGCGGGCGTGGGTGCAGGAATCCTGAATGCGGGGCGTGTCCTGGGGGCTATCTGCGTTGGTGGCACTAACTCATTGAATCGATAAGGCACAATCCTCTGCGCGGGTTCTCCGCCTTGCAATGGGCATAGGTCCTCCCCACATGCAGTTCCTCGCTGGGAGAACGCCCAGTTCTTGTTACTGAATCTGGGACACCTCTCTCCTCTCCACTGGCGCTATCCACACTGGGCTTCTCTGGGAATGGACCCAGGAGGGCAAGAGACCCGGTTAAGAGCTGGAGCTCCCAAATTAGAACCCACTGCCATCAGAACTGACTCGAAGCCAGCAGTCCACTCGCTCTCTCTGGGCTTCGGTTTCCTCATGGGCTCCAGGAAGAGTTTGGTGTATTAGAAATGCTTTGGGGCGCAGCCCCTGTAGCTCAGCGGCTAAGGCGCCAGCCACATACACCAGCTGGCAGATTAGAACCCGGCCGGTGGGTCAAACAATGACAACTACAACCAAAAACAGCCGGGCATTGTGGTGGGCGCCTGTAGTCCCAGCTACTTGGGAGGCTGAGGCAAGAGAATCGCTTAAGCCCAAGAGTTGGAGGTTGCTGTGAGCTATGACACCACAGCACTCTACCCAGGGAGACAAAATGAGATTCTGTCTCAAGAAAAACAAAGAAGAAACGCTTTGGGAAAGGGGAAGAGCTCACAACAGACCCCTAAAGCAAGCGCCCTGGGGGTCAGGAAGGGTCAGACAGCAAGGGGCAGTGTCAGTGACACAGTGGGAGCACCTGGCACCAAGCTGGGCCCTGGGAGGCTTCAGGACCCCACACTGAGCCTGCAGACTCCTCCAGTCAAGTAACCTTCCGCCAGCCTGGGCCACCTAGTCTCTGCCTCCTAAGTGCTCTCAATCTATGAGGTCTCTCCTAGCCATGAAAATTTGAGAACTCCCCTCCTCCTGCAAACCCTCCTATGGCTCCCTATTGCTCTTAGGACAATGACCCAAATCCTCAGAGTGGTCTCCAAGACCCCAGAGGACTCACCTGCCCACTGCCTCCTGCCCCATTTCTGGTGCCCATCTGTTCTAACTCTCCCAGTGCTCAGCCTCCCTCAGGGTCAAGGCCTATAGACATGCTGACTTTCAGCTCAGAACACTCCCTCGGCCCCCTCTCAGCTCTTCCCTGCCTTCCTCCAGAAGCCTTGCTGCCCCCAGCCCATCCAGAGGCCCTGCTGCTGCCTCCTGTAGCACCTGTTCTATCTTCTACAGAAAGCTGTGACATGGCCTCATTTGCGTGTTAATACTGATCTTCTCTAGCACTACTGTGCAGAGGCCAGACAGAAGAGGAATGCCAGCAGCTTATGCCACCCTCGAGTGCCTCCGGCTTCAGCTGGGCTTGCTGGGATACACTTAAGAGAGAAATCAAGGGTACACCATGGCAGGGGGACAGCTGGATGGCCAACCCACCCCCACCGGTTCCCTGCTAGCCAGTTCAAATGCTTGGCCCTAACATGCGAGGCTGTCCTGCATGCAGGTGAGCCACACCCACACGTACAGAAATGCCATCACTAGCCCCAGTGGTCAGGTAAATGTTGTCTGGGTCCGCAGGCACGCCACCATCCCGCCTGGTGATGTAGGCAGCCACATCTTCACGGATGCAGTTGACACCCTGGCTAGCACTGTAAGATCCTGTAAGACAGCAAGTGAGATGCAATGAGAGGCAGGAGGTCTAGGTGTACAGGACCAGGGTGACACCCACATAGCTTACTCTGGGGAGGAACAGTAAAGGGAGCTCAGGTGGGGTCCAACTCCCACTGCCCTGTGAGCTGGAACTGTGACAAGCTGCTTAACCACTTGTCTGGGGTTCAGCTACCCTTCTGCTCTTTTACCCACCCATCAGTCCATGCATCCGACATCCACCTGGATCTGCTGACTACTGCTGTATGTTTAGCATTCTTCCAGGCTCTGGCTTCTTTTTTTTTTTTTCAGGCTCTGGCTTCTAATCAGTGAATGTCTGTACTTGTTTTACTCAACCTCCTGGGAATTATACACGTACTATAAAGTCCTTTTTATCACTTTGCCTATGCAAAACGTGGAAAAAAATGGGTGAATACTTGTGCTCCAAAACAGGACAACCTGCAGGCCTGTACCCACCCCACAGCAATGTGTCTGTGGGGCATGCGTCACACCCACCCCCAAACCCTTGTGATACCAACATCCTCAGGCTGCCATTTAAGATTAAAAGTCAGCGCCTGTGGCTTAGTGAGCAGGGAGCTGGCCCCATATACTAAGGGTGGCGGATTTGAACCCGCCCTGACCAAACTGCAATAAAAAAAATAGCCGGGTGTTGTGGCAGGTGTCTATAGTCCCAGCTACTCAGAAAGAAGGTAAGACAATCACCTAAGTCCAAGAGCTGGAGGTTGCTGTGAGCTTGGATGTCACAGAACTCTACTGAGGGTGATAAAGTGAGACTCTGTCTTTAAAAAAATAATAATAGGCTCGGCGCCTGTGGCTCAGCCGGCTAAGGCGCCAGCCATGTACACCTGAGCTGATGTAAGTAGGGTGCCGGCCCCATATACCGAGGGTCCGACCCTGGCCCAGGTCAAACTGCAACAAGAACAAAATAGTCGGGCGTTGTGGTGGGCACCTGTAGTCCCAGCTACTTGAGAGGCTGAGGCAAGAGAATCACCTAAGCCCAAGAGCTGGAGGTTGCTGTGGGCTGTGATGTCACGGCATTCTACTGAGGGCAAAAAAGTGAGACTGTCTCTTAAAAAAATTATATATATAATATATATTTATATATTTAAATGTTAGGCCACTATATATGTTTTTACAAATAAATTGGAAGGCTGCATATGATGGCTCACTCCTGTAATCCTAGCACTTTGGGAGGCCAAGTTGGGAGGACTGCTTAAGGCCAGGAGTTTAAGACTAGCCTAAGCAACATGGTAAGATCCAACTTTACAAAAAACAGAAAAATTAGCCAGGCATGGTAGCATGGACCCGCAGTCCCAGCTACTTGGGAGGCTGGGGCAGGAGGACAGCTTAAGCCCAGGAGTTAGAGGCTACATTGAGCCAAGATGACATCACTGATTTTACCAAAGGCAACAGGGTGAGATCTTATGTAAAAAGAAAGGATGGGTACAGTGGCTCACACCTGTAATCCTAGCACTTTGGGAGGCTGAGGTGGGTGGATTGTCTGAGCTCATGAGTTCAAGACCAGTCTGAGCAAAAGCAAAACCACATCTCTACTAAAAACAAAAACTAGCTGGGCTTGCTGGTACATGCCTATAGTCCTAGTTACTTGGGAGGCTGAGGCAAGAGGATCACTTGAGCCAGGACTTTGAGGTTGCTGTAAGCACAGTATTTATACAGGGTAACTGAGTGTAACTCTATCCCCCCCACCACAAAAAAATTGAAAATATGTATTTGCATATGCACAAAATCCCTCAGGAGGAAGACTCAAACTAGTGAAGCGAATTCTCTGGGGAAGTGAACCAGAGGCTGGGGGCTCAGAGAAGGAAGGCAGACTTTTCATTGTATACCCTTTTAGATCTTTTGAATTTTACACATTAACCAAAAGCTCTGAACTGACACGTCGTGGCTCTGCCCTGCCTCTCTGTGCAGCATTGAATTCACCCCTTTCCCTAAAACCGGCTGTACAATGAGTTGGCTGGACAAATACTCTAACGTGTTAAGTAACAAACTTTAATATGCATCAATTTTATGGTAGATACAGGGACATCTGTTACTTTATCTTGGATATTCAAATACTTTTAAAGTATTTTGTAAACTAAAAAGTGGAGAGAGTAGAAACGCTAGTATTAGAGAACACTTTCCTCTCTAGGAAATTTGTTTATTTCTGGGCAACTATGTACAGAAACTTTCCCAGTCTCCCTATATCCCTCTACCTTCTTTCATTACCCTACTCTCTAGTCCCAGCTACTCGAGAGACTGAAGCAAGAGGATTGTTTGAGCCCCCCATTTTTTTTTTTTTTTTTTGAGACAGAGTCTCCCTTTGTCATCCTCGGTACATTGCCATGGCATCATAGCTCACAGCAATCTCCAACTCTTGGCTCAAGTGATTCTCTTGCCTCAGCCTCCCAAGTAGCTGGGACTGCAGGCACCTATCACAACGCCTGACTATTTTTAGAGACAGAGTCTTGCACTAGCTCAGGCGATCTCCCCACCTCAGGCATGGGCCACTGCACCCAGCCCATGAGCCCAAGATTTTGAGGTTGCTGTGAGCTATGATGCCACGGTACTCTACCCAGGGTGACTGAGTAAGACTATCTCAACAATAACAACATAACAAATACCCTACTTTCTACTCCTTGGGACTTGATTATCCCACAATAGCCATGGACTCCCCTTTTTCCTGCCTTCGAACCCAGCCACTTTCTTGAATTCCCAGACCTTCACCCATTGGCAAGTCCTCTGGTTCTGGAGCCATAGACCTTCCACCCTTCTAAGGAGGCTCCTGGGTTTCTTTTTCTTTAGATCCTATGTTATGTTCCACACTGATCCTTCAAGGCTCATTTCCAGGCTTTCTCCAGGGGCCTGTCCTAAAGAGTCCAGCCACCCCAACCTCTCTCCTGGCCTGTCATTTTATACAGCAGCCTCCTGCCACGTTGACTGCTGGTCTTCGAGGGTAGGGGATGCTACCTAGTTCTCCTGTGCATCTCTCTGGGGCACCTGGCCCACTAGTAGGCCACACTTCATTACACTACTGCTCAGGACCCACTGCCAACCTAACTCCTAGAGCTTAAAACTAGCATCACTGGGCGGCACCTATCGCTCAGTAAGCAGGGCATTGGCCCCATATACTGAGGGTGGTGAGTTTGAACTCAGCGCTGGCCAAACTGCAACAAAAAATAGCTGGGCATTGTGGTGGGCACCTGTAGTCCCAGCTATTTGGGAGGCTGAGGCAAGAGAATTGCTTAAGCCCAAGAGCTGGAGGTTGCTGTGAGCTGTGACAGCACAGTACTCTACCAAGGGTGACAAAGTGAGACTCTGTCTTAGGGAAAAAAAAAAAAAAAGAAAACTAGCATTGCTGCCACGGCAAAACTCCCCAGCGTCACTGAATGCTGCTGCACTAGGACCCACTCATCCAACCACACTCAGTTCCCAACCTCGGGGCCTTTGTATATGCTTTTCTGTCAGTCACACATCGTAAGTTCCTCCTCAACCTCCTCATGAGAAGAATGCCACTTTCTCTGTACACCTCTCTCCATTAGAATCCCCTGTTATAATCCTACAGCTCTAAAAACTCATGAAAACTGGGGATTACGTATTTATATGAATTATTTTCTTGTTTTTCTTTTTCTGTGTGTGTGACAGAGTCTCACTCTGTCACGCTGGGTAGAGTGCAGTGGCATCAGCCAGCTCACAGCAACCTCAAACTCCGGGGCTCAGGTAATCTTCATGTCTCGGACTTCAGACTTCTGAGTAGCTAAGACTACAGACACCTGCCAAAACACCCAGCTAACTTTTCCATTTTAGTAGAGACAGGGTCTCACTCTTGCTCAGACTGGTCTTGAACTCCTAAGCTCAAGCAACCTACCCACTTTGGCTTTACAGAGTGCTGGGATCGCAGGTGTGAGACATTGCATCTGGCCTATGAGAATTCTTTTAGGCGCTGCTTTCTCCCAAATCCAAGAGTGAGCTTTATAAGCACAGAAACCCTCTCTGCCCTCATTCGCCAGTGCCCCGGCGTGCCTAGAACAGCACCTGGCACAGAGTAGGGTGTGCCTGGGGAGCCGCTGGGCACACAGCTCCTACCTCGCCCAAGCATGCGCTAGGTTTTACCTCAATCCTGTTAAAGATGCAGGACACATCCTGAGAACTGAATTATTCTGTCAAACAGAAATAAATGAAGCTCTGGTAAGAATTTTTTTTTTTTTTTTTTGTAGATACAGTCTTACTTTATCACCCTTGGTACAGTACCATCGCGTCACACAGCTCACAGCCACCACCAACTCCTGGACCTAGCCTATTCTCCTGCCTCAGCCTCCCAAGCAGCTGGGACCCCAGGCGCCCGCCATAACGCCCGGCTATTTTTTTGTTGCAGTTTGGCTGGGGCTGGGTTCAAACCCATCACCCTTGGTATATGGGGCTCGCACCCTACCCACTGAGCCACAGGTGCCGCCCAGCTCTAGTAAGAATTTTAAAGGACATGATTACAACATGTCCTAGGTGAGCTTCAAGACATCGTGAACAGATCTCAGATCTAACAACCCCCACTTGGGCTGGGTGGCCCTGGGGCCTAGTAACATGCTCCAGTTCCTTTATCCTCCACAGGCAAGAAAGTGCTGCTCATGGCATTGTGGACAGAGGACAACAGCTCCACATCCCTATCACAGTAAGGGTCATACTGTCCCTCCACCTGCAGAAGCAGGGCCTGGCAGTGACCCCACAGCAGGTAGGAGGCTTCAGCACATGTGTCCACCTTCCCTGACAGCCTGGGAAGTGAATGCAAAGTGCTTCCTCATGGAAGGATGAGGAGAGAGGCTTGGCATGGACCTGCCTCATCTGCGTTCATGGATGGGATCCTGGGAGAGAACTCAGTGCAGGTCACAAAACTACAAAAACTGACTGGTCTCTTTCTGCAACACCAAAGAAGGGACCCACATGACATGGCTTCCCTACCCACAACCCCAGCTCTGGCTGACAAGGAGCTGCAAAGACCTGCTGGTGAGGCTTAGCATCATGCAACAAGGTTGCAGAAGGCAAAGCCCTAGCCCCCCTCACAGTTAGGGCTCCCAAGAAGGAGCCCTAGCCCTCCCCTAGCTGGGGCCCTGAGCTAGGCCCATGGTCTCTGAGAAATACCTTTGTCCTCTGGGCCAGGCAGAGGCTGCAGGAGGAAGAGGAGCCCAGTGGTCAGGCTGCTTTCTGCTAGCCTGTGGTGAGGGACCTGGCATGTGTGACTGGTGGGCAGGAAGTTGGGGGGAGGGTACCTTTTGGAGGGGGCCACCACTAGGCTCAGAGAGAGGTCTTGTGGGATGACCATAGTTAGGAAGGCAAGCAGGGCTCTCAGGAAAGGCACATAGCAGTAAAGGTGAAGGGAAAGGCAGGGAGACGACAGAGAGACCAGGGGAGCTGACTCCTTGCTGGACGAGCCACAAAAATTTAAGCTCTGAGTTCCGGGACATTCATACTAAGAAGGGCTAAGGCCGGGCATGTGGGTCCCGCCTGTGATCCAGCACTCTGGGAGGCCGAGGCAGGTGGATTGCCTGAGCTCTGGAGTTTGAGACCAACCTGAGCAAGAGCGAGAAACCATCTCTAAGAAAAAATAGAAAAACTATCTGGGAGTGGTGGCAGGTGCCTGTAGTCCCAGCTACTCAGGAGGCTGAGGCAAAAGAATCACTTGAGCCCAAGAGTTTGAGGTTGCTGTGAGCTATGATGACACAGCACTCTACCAAGGGCACAAAGTGAGACTCTGTCTTAGAAAAACAAAATGAAAAGAAAAAAAGTTCTAAGAACTGGATTCCTCAGGGCAAAGGAATCTGATTCCTTGTGTAGACAATGAATGAAGGGGAGGTACAAAAATAAACAGGAAGGAAAATGAAAAGAGAGCAGAGATCCAGAGGCCTGGAGGCTGGAAGCCCTTCTCAGCAGGGGGAGAAAAGATCATTTTCACATGCTCGTGGCCAAGTTCCAGGACCTCCTTCCAGGAAGCCCTCTGGTGCCCCTGCGTTCTATCTGGAGGCTCCCAAAGAAGGGGAGAGTGAAGGTAGGCTGAGGAGACACAATGAAATGGGAGGGGAACTGGCACAGTCAGACTGAAGGAAACTACAGAGAGGGGGCCCGAGGGGTCTCAAGGCCCTACCCTTCCTCGGTAATTGCCCACGACCTCCCAGATGAGGCGGGGACCTGTTCAGAGCTTGGGTAATAAGAACCCTGAACAAAACTGGAAACTGCGCTTCTATCCTGCCTCCCATCACCGAGCCCAACCCCTGGGTTAAAACTTTTGCTCCAAGGAAGATACGCTTGGCAGCCACAAAGTTGTTCCCAGGTGTCTAACCCAAATTTCACAAGATGCAGGCCCTGGCACCCACAGTACCCAGTCACGAGAGAGTGCACTTACACTGTCACTCAGCAAGCAGGAGGCAAATGGGCTGGGTGGGAGGACTGTTGCACATACCAGCTTCCCCCTCACTCACAGGCCAACATGTGAACCCACACAGGGACACAGTTCACTTTACGCCCTGGTAGACCTGACAATGTGGGGCCTCACCCAGGCTGTTCCCTCCACAAGCCTGTAGGATCCGCTGGGCACGTTTCTTAGCATCTTCTGGGAAACTGGGGCTGTCCAGCAGGTTTGGATAGGTGCAGAGTGCCATTACCTGGGGGAACAAGGTGCAGGCTGGGTTCCCAGAACCCCACTTCTGGGGCCCAGGGAACACGGGGGCAGACAGGAGGAAGAAGACAACTTCATGGGACACTGCCCCAGCACACAGCTCTGCAAGCACTTGGTCTGTGGGTCAGGTTTGGTGGGGAGGACACTGGACTCTGCACAGCAGAAGGGGAGATGCTGAGAGTCAGGATACACCAGGACCAGGCTTGGGGCCCAAGCGTGGCTGCTGGAAGAGGAGCTGAGCAGCTGAGCAGCTGAGTGAGGCCCCAACTCTCCCATAAAGGGGCAGTGGGCTTCACACCCAAGCACAAGAATCAGGGCTGAGAGGCCAGGAACAGAGCTACACAGACCCCTCCTTGCTCACATCCTTAGCTCCCCCCCATGCCCTGGGCCTCCCCACATGCCCTAGGCTCCCTTTCCTCCCCACCTAAAAACTGGAACAGCTTTCTCATGTCTGTAACAGAGAAAATCACCCTAACCTCACAAATTAAGAGGATTATGCAAGGAAATGTGTGCAAAAGTGCCAGTAAGCCGCAGCTCAGCAGGCAAGCCTGAGCTGGAGGCTTAGGAGCTAAGCCAGGTATGCTGGGGGCGGGTCAGGGCTCAGGGCTCTGAGACCAGCCAGGTGACCATGGTGGGTGCCCAGCTTTTCTTTATCTGTGTAAGGGGCAGCAATCTGGCCTGCCCTTGTCACAGGAACACATATAAAGATGGAGACAGCCTACACCTGGCGGGAGAGGCTGAGCCTGCTGTGCCCGGAAGCAGGGCTACATCTGGGAACGCATCTGCCAGCCAAGAAAAGAGAGGCCTATGCTGGGGTCCCTGGCGCATGTGGGGAATCTCTGCAGAGAGAGGCCCTGTCCGGCTCCTGCTCCAAAGCCTGTGCTCCCAGCATGTCAGGGCCCTCTGACCTCCTCATACCTCCCTGCCCTGGCAAAGCTGCTCTGCTTAGTCTCACATTTCCCCACTCTGGGCCCAGCTTAGGGACTCTGATATCCACGGGCAGCTGGCCTGCTTGAGGGGCAGCAGCACTGGCTGTGGGAGGGGTGTACAGTGGACATTCCTCAGACCAGCTCAAACTTCACTTCCTCCCCCTGTGACCCTGCATGCAATCCCGTAGGGGCTGTGGGCTGAGGTCCCTCAATTCTCAGCCCTCCACCCCAGAGAATGGGGCAGGGGAAAGAGAACGGGGTTGCCCAGTGCTTAGTGCCCTTCCCCACCCCAGCCTGTGAACCTTAACTTTATTTTAAACAATTTTTTTGGTCTAAAATAGGTCTTAGCCAGCCCTTCTTCCAGAAAAAGCTCCCATACATCAGGCTTCCCAGTCTCCCACTTCTGTTCAGGCTGCCCTGAGGCATCCTCCTGTCCCGCTCATCCACTTCCCAAACCCCAATACCCAAGTTTGTCATCTTTGTGGCTGGTGTTCAGACTGGAGCCCTGAGGAGGGAGCCAGGTCACTCAGAGGTAGCTCACAATGGCACAGCCCCTGTGCTGACACTGGATGGGGCAGGCCCCCTCCCAGCCTCCCAGGTGGTGGTCTGCTGATCTCTGCTGCTTGCTCCAAATCCACCTTGCTTAGAAGAGGCAGAGTCAGCACTCAAGCCCAGGCATCTCACTGAGAAGCCACACTGTGACTCCCCACACCACCTTCCCAGCCCACGGGTCCTCTACCTCTGCCCTGGGCTGCCACGTACCCCGCTGGTGCCTTTGCCAGCCAAGCTTAGCATCCAGGACACCAAAGCAACCCCAGCCTGGCTCACCTGTCGGAGGAAGGTGATGGGCGGCTGGCCCATGGCCTGGGCATCCCCGATGTTGGCCCGAATGACCTCTGTGAACGGCTTCTTAATGCCCTAAGCAGAAGGATGGCAACAGGTGGTTAGTTAGAGACTCTCAGACCTTGGATCCCCGAGGCCAAGCAGTGTTATCACAGGATATTAATAAGCAACACTATTTTGAACTTTACCAAGTGTCAGACACGGTGCCAAGCCCTTGACACATGTGGTCCCATGTAACCTTCACAACCACCCCTGGAAGAAGAACTAGTACAATCCCATTTTAAAGATTAGGAGTTTAAGGTTTCAAAAGGCTAAGAAACCTGCTCAAGGTGACATAATTGAAAAAGACAAGTACTCGGGTTGGATCCCAGGAAGGCATACTCCAAGGTCACATATCCTAACTACCATGCTCTGCCCCTCCTGCTTTCCAGAAACACTGGGAGAGCTGTAGGGCCACACCACTGCAGGGGTGTGTGAAAGGGGGCTCTGTGGCAAGTGTGGTGGGAGGGAGGCAGGAATCCTCAGCAGCACACTGGGGTGGCAGGGACAGAGGGTCCCTGACACCCACTGCACTCTGCCCCCAGGCACAGCTCCACCCTGAGACTTCAGTAAGTGACCAAGGACACAGCGGGCATCCTCAGCACAGCAAGACAAGGGTTAGCAGGGAAGGCACAGGGTCATTCTCTCACAACCAACCCTCCCTGAATGTGGGCTGATTTTCACATTTTAAAAAAAAACATTGAGGATTAAAAGCTTGATTGAAGAGCAAAATTGAGGCCACTGCCGGAGTGATGTGTTCAGCACAGAAGAAGGAGGAAAGAAGAGGAACTTGGAGACCTTCATGACATCACTGGAGAGGACTCAAGGTCACCCCTGCTGCTGCAAAGGCAAAACTATGGTTGGGCAGAGAGCTGTGGGGGCCTGGAAACACGGGATTCCACACAGCTCCCTGATAAACCTGGAATTAGCCCATGGAAGTACTGAAGTCAACAACAGGTTCAAGGACTTCCCGGTAGCTGAAAGGATTACCTGAAACAAACAGTGTGGAAGCACTTGGCTAAGAGCAAATGTCAGCATCTTACACTGCTAGCCCAGAACAAGGCTGAGAGGGTCGGGGAGGATAGAGGGAGGGAGGGCTGAGGCTGGGTGGGAAAGCCTGGTTACCTTCTCATCTTCTGCTCTGCTGCCCCAAGGATACCCCAAATAAAGATATAATTAAAGATATAATTCTGTCGATTTGGCACTTGTTTTTTTTTCTCCTTTCCTGCAATGTGTGAATAAAAGCAAACTTAGAAATCTTGGCCTTTGGAGCAGCGCCTGTAGTTCAGTGGGTAGGGTGCCAGCCCCATATACTGAGGGTGGCAGGTTCAAGCCCATCTCTGGCCAAACTGCAACAAAAAAATAGCCAGGTGTTGTGGTGGGTGCCTGTAGTCCCAGCTACTTGGGAGGCTGAGGCAAGAGAATCGTCTAAGCCCAGGAGTTGGAGGTTGCTGTGAGCTGTGACACCATGGCACTCTACCAAGGGCAATAAAGTGAGACGAAAGAAAGAAAGAAAAGAAAAGAAAGAGAGAAAGAAAGAAGAAAACTTGGCCTTTTTAAAATTCGTAATATAAACCATGGGAGACCAAGGTGGAAGGATCCCTTGAGCCCAGGAGTTCGAGACCTGCCTAGGCAACATAGAGATTCTGTCTCTATAAAACAAAACAAAACAAGCCAGTGGTCTTGAGAGATAAAAACAGCTGCTAAACAAGTTCTTCTGACTCTAGTTTGCCAGCCCTAAGCCTGGGGGCAGGGTGACATTGAGGAAGACATTCCAGAAGTGGCCGTGGGCCTTCATAAATAGGGCCTAAAAGTTTATGTTTCTGGGGGAAGGGCACAGTTGGAATCCCTTGTGCTCCTTCCATGGAGTTCCTCAGGGCTGGCCAACACAGAGACTCCTGGGGCAGCCAGAGTGGCCATGGCATTAAGGAGACAAAACAGGGGCAGCAGTGCCCAGTCTACTGGGGCAGGCGGGTGGGCAGGCCCTGGAGAGAGTTGGGCTTTGAGCAAGTGGCCCCAGGGCTCATCCCACGGGAAGGAACCAAGAAGGTTGAGAGAGGGAGGTGCATCATTACTAGCCACTGTGTGCAATGCCCCCTGGCATTGACTGGGGCTCCTGGCCCCGTGCCCTCTTCCAGCCTACCTGAATAGTCCCCAGGTGATTTCCATGGTGTAGTCACTGCCCTTTCTCTGGTAGAGCGTAATCTGTCACAGTTGTGAGGACCAGGCCAGCCCAAGGTAGGGAGGGAATAAAACCTAGGAAAGAATCCTGCTGCTCCTTTCCCCGCGCCCTCCCCGCACTGCTCAACCAGCTCAGGGCCTGCCCAGGGACACAGAGCACCTCCATCCTTGGGTCATGGTTCCCACAGATTTCAGACACTTTGCTATGATAGATGAGCTGAGGGGTAGGAAAATGGTTTCCTTGAAAGGGGCAAGGGACCAGCCTGCCGAGGACCATCATACAGAGGAGATTGTTCTGAGCAGACTATTTCTGGGTACTCAAAGTCTACATGAGTCATACACAAATGAGCTAGGAAAAGAATAAATAAATAATATATATAGTCCATACGATTTGGAAACACCAATGAGCTGGGCAACTTCCTGTAAAGACTCATCTAGGCCTCACAGGCACACCCAATGGTGACCCTGACCCAGCCCAGCCCCTAAGGCCCTGCCAGGTCAAAGGGACTGACAAGCACGTAGCATCCTGGCTTCCCCTCTCAGCACCCTAGCGTCTGCCTGTCTAATCCACCTGCACACATCCCACCTGAACTCTGGGTGGCGCTGAGGGAAGACCGCACCCAGGGAGGCTCCCTTTCCACCACTTGGCTCAGGGAGGACTTGAGGGAGCAGGCCTCCAGGCTCTAGAGATGGCCTATTTCAGAGGGTATTAGCTAGGAGAAGAAAAAAAGAGACCTACCACTGTCCTTCCCAGCCCAGACCCTGCCTCACCATGAGGTCACGGGGCTGCTGGGTGATTTTAATAGGCATGAGGCATAGTCCAGGAAGTGGCCAACAAGGCAAAAAGACAACATGTAGAATGGGAGGCACCCTCCACACTCACAGCTTTGGCGTTCACCGATACGAACAACCATGGGGCAAAAAAATTTGGAAAAAAATTCGCATCTGTACTGGACATGTACAGATTTTTTTCTGTCATTAATCCCTAAACTATTTAGTCCAACAACTATTTACACAGCATGTACATCGTATTAGGTGTGATGTGTGATCTAGTGATGATTTTAGCAAGCACACAGGATGTGCATAGGTTATGCGCAAATACTACACCACTTTACACAGAGACCCAGCCTCAGATTTGGATATCTAAGGGAGGTCCCGGAACCAATTCACTAGCCAAGGAGTGACTGTGTGTGTAAACCACATATCTGATAATCCAATCCATTTGGATATATTCCTTATATCCAAATATCCAACACATCCAAATAACGACCTCATACAACTCAACAGCAAAACTTCCAGAGTCTGATTAAAAATGAGCAGAAGACTTTCTAGTGAAGACATATAAATGGTAAACAGATATAAGAAAAATATGTCAAACATCACTAATGAAATACAAATCAAAACCCACACTCTTGTTCGAATGGACAGTCAAAAAGTTAAAACAGAAGGCTGGGCACCGTGGCTCACACCCATAATTCTAGGGAAGCCAAGGCAGGTGGATAGCCTGAGCTCAAGAGTTTGATACCAGCCTGAGCAAGAGTGAGATCCCGTCTCTAAAAAACCTAGCCTAGCATTGTGGAGGGCACCTGTAGTCCCAGCTACTTGGGAGGCTGAGGCGAGAGGATTGCTTGAGCCCAAGAATTTGAGGTTACTGTGAGCTATGATGTTATAGCACTCTACCAAGGGTGAGCAAGTAAGAAAAGAAAAAATTTATTCTAAATTCTATCGAAATTTCTTTGGAAGGCTACCCCACAAATTTTATTCTAAATTCTATCTAAATTTCTTTCTTTTCTGTCTCAAAAGAAAAAAAAAGTTAAAATAGGCTGAGGCCTATAATCCCAGCACTCTGGAAGACTGAGGTGGGAGCACTACTTGAGCATAGAGGTTGGAAACCAGCCTAAGCAAGAGCAAGACACAATCTCTACTACAAATCTAGAAGTCAGCAAGCATTGTGGTGGGCACCTGTAGTCCAGCTACTCAGGAGCCAAAGGCAGGTGGATCACTTTGAGCCTAAGAGTCTGAGGTTGTGAGCTGGGTGGAAGCCATGGCTCTCTCTAGCCCAGGCAACAGAGTGACACTTAGTCTCAAAAAAAAAAAAAAAAAGGAAAACATAAGAGTTGGCAAGGCGGTGGGGAAAAGGGAGTCCTTGCATATTGGTAGTGGGAGTGTAAACCGGTATAGCCATTATGAAAAACAGTAGGAAGGTGCCCCCCCAAAACTAAAAATAGAACTATCATACAATCCAGCAATCTTACTTCTGGGTATATATCCCAAGGAAATGAAACCAGTATCTGGAAGAGATAATCTGTACTCCCTCATTCACTGTGGCATCATTCACAAAAGCCAAGATGTGGAATCAACCCAAGTGTCTGTTCACAGATGAATGGATAAAGAAACTGTGCTTTCTCTCTCTCTCTCTCTGTATATATATGTATATACACACACATATTTATGCACAGGCATATATACATCTACATACCCAAGGGGGTATTATTCAGCCATAAAAAAGAAAGAAATTGGCAACAATATGGGTGAACCTGGAGGACGTTATGCTAAGTGACATAAGGTAGATACAGAAAGACACGTGGAGTCTAAGAAAACCGAATTCCCAGAAGCAGAGAAGTACATGGTGGTTGCCAGGGGCTGGGAACAATGGGATGATGTTGATCAAAGGTCACAGACTTTCAGTTATGAGATAAGTTCTGGGGATCTAACACACAGCCCGGTGACCATAATACCGTATTGTTTACTGGAAATTTGCTAACAGAGCAAATCTTAAGCCCACAAATCCTCATCCCACACACAAGATACACCCCACATGCTGTATACAGTGAGGACGTATTAATTTGACCATGGTAATCACTTGCACAGTCATATTAGGTACACAATAGATACATATACCATATCATTACACCAAATACCTTGAATACATACAAACTTTTTTTGGAAACAGGTTCTCACTCTGTTGCCTAGGCCAGAGTGCTGTGGTATCATCCTAGCTCACAACAACCTCAAACCCCAAGGCTCAAGCCATTCTCCTAGCTCAGCCTTCTGAGCAGCTGGGACTACAGGCATGTGCCACCACACCCAGCTATACATACAATTTTTATTTGTCAATTATACCTCAATGAAGCTGGGGGAAAACAGGCACAACACAGTTTCCTTGTGCAAGGAATGGTTCTTGTCACTTCATGTGATGTGTACAAGGCTGGGTAGGCTGGTTACTCCCCAAAGAACCTACTTCTCATTCAACAAAGATTGATTGATCACCATGCCCTGGTGATAGGAGTGAGCAACACAGATATGGCCACTGCCCTTCAGAGCTCAGGCTGGAGAATAAGAGCTCAGGCAAGGCGCAGGGCACAGGAGGGAGGACGTACCAGGCGCTGGGAGCATCATGTGAAAAGGCCACGAGCCTCCTGACTCCACAAGGGCAATGAATGGGGCTGGGACAGGCAGGAAGTCCTACAGAGAGTTCCAGAAAAAGGCGCCAGAGATAAACCCTGACCAGATGCTATGGTCCCTGAAAACAGATGCATTTCACACCTGAAGAGATGGCGGTCCAGCACAAGGTGTGGTCCTGACATGAAGGACAAATGAAGAACTGGAGCCGGCTACACATGCCTGATTGTGAGCTGAGGCAGGACCCACAGGGCTGAGCTTCCTAACCATGAAGTGGAAGGCTGGTACAAGCCCTGGAACTCTGAGGGGGTGTGGGACAGTCAACTGCACAGCCAACATTTGCAGGGCAGAGCCAGGGGTGAAAACTCAATGAGCTCCAAACAGGACAATTCACAACAGCAAGGCAGAGGCCCAGGCAGGTCACAGAGCACCTTCCCCTTCCAGAAAGACCCAGTAGATGAAAAATGAGAGAAGCACCTTCAGCAGGCTTATCCCCCAGCAACTCACTACCTTGAGAACAGACTCAAGCATTACCACTAGCACCTCAAATTAGTCTTTAGGAGAGATAAATTGGCCTTATTCTCGAGGGGTAAACTCTGGAATGCCTTGCTTGGGGCCCACAGCTCACCAGGCAGAGCCCAGGATGTGAGTGTGGTGATCTGGACAGGGTGGATGGGTACAGGGTCACTTGCTTTGGAAGGCTACCCCACAAATTTTATTCTAAATTCTATAGAAAATTGGCTCGGCGCCTGAGGCTCAACGGGTTAAGGCGCCAGCCACGTACACCTGAGCTGGCAGGTTCGAATCCAGCACCAGGACCCGCCAAACAACAATGACGGCTGCAACCAAAAAATGGCCAGGCTTTGTGGTGGGCGCCTGTAGTCCCAGCTACTTGGGAGGCGGAGGCAAGAGACTCGCTTGAGCTCAGGAATTGGAAGTTGCTGTGAGCTGTGATGCCACAGCACTCTATCCAGGGTGACAGCTTGAGGCTCTGTCTCAAAAAAAAAAAAAGAAAAAAATTCTATAGAAAATGTCCGGTAAGATTTCACCACCTGCACGTGGCACATCCTGTGTCTCCAATCTTAGCTCTTCACTAACTACAGTCACGTGCTGTTGTGTACTCTGTTTAGATCTGCGTTGGATACAGCACACACAGACATTAACAGCAGTGATGTCTCCCCTACTTGTGAACATTCTGCCCCCATTGTGTTTCTTCTACAACTGGAAGAAGGCAACCCATTCCTCTGACTCTGCTTGTGCCAGTCCCCAAATCCCCACCTCCCAATAAAGCAAGGGAAAAAGAGTAGGTTGAGAAAGAACGGCAAGGTCTGTTCAAAGCTTCTTTTAACTGTAGCTCGTTCTAAGTGCGAACCAGATCTGAAAAGCTGAGACAGGTTCTCCCCTTTTTGAACCTGCTATTAGGGAGAAGCAGGCCCTCCCAGAGAGCACACAGGAGCTGGAGGAGAACTCTTCCTGTGAGAGAAGCAGTAAGGATGGGGAGTCAGCCCCCCCCAGCCTTGCCAAGTCAAGACACCAGAGCCACATGTACAGCCAAACAGCCCATGCTATTTGCAGAGCACCTGGTGAAATGACTCTGCAGGCAGCATAAATACTGACACTGGGATCATCTGAGATCCCCAGGGACATTTTCAAACAGACAACGAGGAAAAACTCTCAGGGTGGGGTGGAACCCTGGGCTAACCAGGACACTCCTCCTCTATTTATGCACTAGGGAAACTGAGGCCCAGAATAGATACGGGACTCACTCCAAGTCATGCTGCTCCCTACAAATCCTGGCCCATCTCACCTCTATCCTAATCCAAACTTCATAACACTAGCCTACTTTTGACCACTATGGTTTAAAACAGAAGTAGAAAAACAAGCTGTGGAAAGTCAGGGCAAGCCAAAAATAAATTAAAAAAAAAAAAGAAAAAGAAATGACTGGGGAAATACGGCTGTCTTGGAGGGGCATGGTTTAAGCTGGCAAAGTAAAAACAGGCTGTCTCCTGAGGATGAGAGGTCTACATGAGGCAGTGCTGGTTTGACCAGGGCTGCGTCTCCAGCATCTACAGCCAGGTAGTGAGAAGAGGATGAGCAGGGACAAGCTTGAAGGAAAGCCTTCAGAGGGTGTAGGTCAACAGAAAGAACTTCTTAACTAACTCAGGAGTAGGGCATGGGGGAGTGGAACATCAGTCTCAGAATCAGGATGCCTCTGGCCCAAGGATAGAGACTTTTGCCACCTGCAATTATTTGGAGGCAGGGATTGCCACATCCCTGCTGGACTCCTTCTGCCCCCTCCCCACCCCACATCCCACCGAAATGCACCATAAAGGCCTCAGACTCCCACATCCCTCTAGCAGACAGTGTTCTACTAACAGCACCAGCCCTCTTCCCCAAATGCCCACAACTTCCCAACCTCCTGCCTTTACTCACAGCACTGCTCACACGAGGCACGCTCTTACATTTTCTGCCTGCTAAAAATCCTTAAAGAACTGGGGGAGCAGGGTGCAGAGAACACCACGTCAAGTCAGTATTCCTCTGTCCTCTTTGTCACACTTTATGGAGCCAACAGGAAGGTGCCATTTAGCAAGAGGTAGAGGTAATTCCTTGACACCCTGCCAGCCCTGGGAATCAGCTGTAATGTGATAAACTAGGCACACTTTAATCCCAGCTTTGTCTTAGCAGTCTGTTGCCTAAAGGAGGGCCAGCTCCAGCCTGCTAGATATCAACAAGAATCTAAGCAGTAAAAACCGTGTTCTCTGCCCCTGGCCCACCTCTGTGCCAGAGAGGCACAGAAATGGAGCCAGCCTTCTCTGGGCCAAGCTTTAAATGTATCCTTGCAAGGAATCAGCAGAAGCACTGGACTCTGACTTGTCTAGCCGTTTTGAGTCAGCAGAACCAGGTGTCCCAACAAGGTGTCAGCAGGCCAAACCTCCAAAGTCCCCATGGAAAAGAGCCAAGTGACTTGGACCCCTGAGGCCTCCTTCCAGCACTCAAGGAACACTAACTGACCACTTGACCCCAAGACACTGCAATCTGGGACCTCCAAGAGCAGTTCAAGGAGTAGCCCCCACCCCTACATTCCCATTCTGGGCCAGACCTATCCTGAGTAAGCAGCTGGGTAGCTGGGCGTACAAACCTTAGGAGTGTTCACTTTTTTCGAAAACTCCTCTTGACTCTACCTTCTGAATTTCACCCCGGTTAGAAATGGGTTCCTACAGGGACACCTCTTACACCCACCCCCACCACCCTGGCTGTGGAGAGGCTGAAATCTCTCCTGGCTGCGTATCACTTTACATGAAGCTCTGAACTGAAGCCAAGATCGGGTCATCCAGACAGCCAAAGTGAAGAAAGTCCCAGAGCCACCTTACCAAGGTCCCGAAGGCCCACCTGGGTAACTGTCCCCAAAGAAGGGGTGGGTCACTCAAGGCTCCGGAGGGGCCTTAAAGAAGGAATTCTGCTCACCCTCCTCCATACCCACCTCGTGTCAGACTCAAGACTGGCTAAGACCCAGAAGGTCTCAGACAGAGAAAACGCTTGGGGACAAGCCCAGCTCTCCCGAGGGCCTCCCCACACCCCCACCTAGAACGGTTCCCCTCTCCCCCCCACACTCCTCAGGTCCACCCGTCCTCCGTCTTCCTTTCCTCAAAGCACTTATTATTCACTGCCTGGAGCGCTCCTGTTTATTTTAGCTCCTGTTTATTTTATCCGCTTGTTTTCCTCCCCGCAGCGGATTTTGGGTTTACACGGGTAGGACAGGCACACAGCGTGCAGTGCCCGGCACTCGGCCGCTCAACAATCGACGAATTCAGCTCAACAAGTGAACCGTGTTTGAGGCCTCGCTTTGCACCGGGTGCTGGGCACTGGTGGGTGAAGGGACGGGAAGGGGGCGCTCCTTGTTTTAGCCGCGTTTGGTTGAATTGAGGAGCTACCAGGGAGGAGTGAAAGTCGGAGGGTCGCTCCCTCCTCGCCGGCGTCTGCGCCCCGACCTTTCCGGGCCCGCCCGCGCTCACCCGCTGCAGCTCCAGCTCGATCTCGCCGGCCTTGAGCACGATGGGTCCCCGCACCGCGTACTCCACCGCCTTCACCTGCGGGTTCATGGACTCCAGCGTGAGGATGCGCTCGCGCCGGCTGCGCTCGGGCCGCTCCTTGAGCACCGCTGAGGCCTCGGCGGCCGCGCTGCTGCGACTCCGGCCCCAGGGGCCCGGGGTCCGGGGACTACAGCCCCGCCGGACCAGCGCCGCCGCCCGCTGCATCGCGTCTGCGGAGGGAAACCTTGGCACAAAAAGAGAAAAGGGACACGTCGCTCACAGCTCAGGGCGGGCACCCGTCCCGCCACAAGCCCAGCTAAGGGCTCCTTCAGTGAGCGGTGCCAGCCTGGCTCCGGGACCGGGCGCCCATGCCCCAGTCACCGGGACCCCCCCGGCGCCGCCGCAGCACCGAAGCGCGCACAACCGGGCTCCGCAAAGCCTGCGCTCAGTGCATACACGCGGCGCGCCCGTAGCCGCCCGGCCGCCCGCACCGCGCCTGGCTAGTCCGTGCCGTCAGCTGCCCCCGGCCGCGCCGCCCGCAGCCGCATCCCGCGCCCGGCGCCGCACCACCCGGCCCCCGCGCGCGCACACCCACCGCCGCCGAGCCCGCCCCGCGCGCGCCGCCTGCCGGGCCGCGTAGTTCTCCCGGCCGCTCCGAGCAGGCGCCGGGCCTCGGCCGGACTACAAGTCCCACCAGGCCCGGCGCGGGTCCGGGCGGGGTCCAGGAGGGGGCCGGGCGGGAGGCGGGAGCCGGCGTCTGGCTCTGCCCCGGGCTGGGCGGGCTCTTTGTCCAGGCGGTGAGGATTGGGAACCAGGAGGGGCCGGGCGGAGGCTGTCCTCTGTGCCGCGTGCGCGAATTTAGAGCAGTTTCTCCCTGGAGGTGCGTCCCGCCTCCCTCCGCCCTCACCTCCCATCACCTGCCAGCACACGGGCTTCGGCATGGTGCAGTCTTCGCCCAGAGTTTCATCATCCAGGGTCAGACGGTGCCAGCGGCCGACAGTGGGGGCCAGTCGGAAGTGGGGGTCAGGAGCCAGGGACTCGAGTGTGCCATCCTGAGCCCTTCTGAAAGCCACTTTCTTTGTCAGCAAAACAGGCATCTGTCCACAGCCTTAGCCTGAGAGGAGTTGTGAGAATTAAAGGACGATATACTAGGTGGTCAGACTTGGGTCCCCTCGAAGCGGAAACCCTCCCTCGCTTGCATCGCTCCTGTTTTATTTTCTACCTAGCATCTGAAATGATCTGATCGGGAAACTTTTTACCGGGAACCTCCTCCCTGACAGGGGCGCTGTCTTTCTTGTTTGCAGGAGTCACAGCATCTCTAACAGTTCCTGGCACATAGTAGGCGCTCAGTAAATATTTATGGAAGAATCAATGCTGAGCAGAAGGGAGCTATTATTTTTGGCAAAAATATCTCCAGGCAAAAGACTTCCTGGCTCACCCAGAGCCAGAGAAGGGGAAGACGAGAAGGTGGTGCGGGACAGTGGAGAGAGTGGGAATAGACGATACCGGGGCTAGTGGGGACACGAAATTGACAGGTTGGGGAGCGGTCACCTCTCTCTCAGCCTCAGATCCTCCACGTGCAAAATAAATTGGATGAAATGGTCTCTAAGACCCCTTGCTCTTTTCTTTTCTTTTGAGACAGAAAGAAAAAAAACTATGTCGTCTTAGGTAGAGTCCTGTGGCGTCACAGCTCACAGCAACCTCTAACTCTTGAGCTTAAGCCATCCTCTTGCCTCAGCCTTCCAAGTAACTGGGACTACAGGCGCCCACCACAATGCCCGGCTATTTTCTTTTGTTGCAGTTGTCATTGTTGTTTAACTGGCCCAGGCTGGATTTGAACCCACCATCCAAAGTGTATGTGGCCTCTTACCCTTGTTTAAAATACAACGAGTCTAGGTGTTTTCAGGCAGAAAATCAGGCCAGAGCTCCCATACCCCAACACACACACACACACACACACATATCACATATCAGTGTGTGAGAGTTAGGGATAGGAAGCAATTAATAAACACAGCAGTGTATGGGAGAAAGTAGCTGGGACTGTGGGTTGAATGTACACAATTGCACACAACCACTTACTGTGTATCTGACTTTGATCATCTTGGCATTTGTGAAGCCTGTTCTCTAGTATGTACAGCTACCTCATGGGGCTGCAGAGAAGGTTCAATAAGGGAACTTTGGGTGGGATGCAGTGGCTCATATCTGTAATCCCAGCACTCTGGGCAGCCAAGGCAGAAGGATCCCTTGAGCTCAGGAGTTCCAGACCAGTTCCAGATCCCATCTCTACTAAAAATAGAAAAACTAGCCAGGTGTTGTGGTGGGCACCTATAGTCCCAGTTACTAGGGAGGCTGAAACAGGAGGATAAGTTCAGGAGTTTGAGGATGCAGCAAGCTATGAAGCCACGGCAGTCTAACAAGGGGCAACAAAGTAAAACTCTGTCTAAAATAGATAAATAAATAAATAAATAAAAATAGATTGCCAATAAAGAGGGAAGAAGGGCGGGGAGAACAATAGACACCAAAGACATCCCTGAGTATTTCTCTGTTGTTAACTGGCTGGACCCACTGAGGGCTCTGAAAAGTTAAATGAGCGTCTCATTTACTGGGTCCACCCCAGCACCTGTGTCCACACTGTCTCCTTCCCAGCCTCTATCTCAATGACCAGGTATTCGGTCTCCAGGTAAAAAGTCTCCAATGATGAATTTAGCTGCTCTAATATCTCCACTGTCTCCAATGTCACCTGCTTTGCCCAGTTGCCCTCTCTCCACCACTAAAACATGCTTAACTTTGACCTGCGTATGTTGTAGGTGCTTTGCTGTCCACCCGTGGTCAGTACACTATGTCCTTGCTGTTGTCTCTGACACTGACAGTAGGGACAGGAACTGGGAGGGAGGGCTTAGAGAGGTGATTACAAATCCATTTGTACAACTGGAGAAAACATGCAGCACACAACTTATTTATGTAAGCTCCCATGTCATCATTGTAAAAACCAAAAACAAGTAGAGCGGTGCCTGTGGCTCACTGGGTAGGGTACCGGCCCCATATACCGAGGGCCCTCAAAACCTGGCCCTCGCTGAACTGCAACAAAAAAATAGCCGGGCGTTGTGGCGGGTGCCTATGGTCTCAGCTACTCGGGAGGCTGAGGCAAGAGAATCGCCTAAGCCCAGGAGTTGAAGGTTGCTGTGAGCTGTGACGCCACAGCATCCTACCAAGGGCAATAAAGTGAGACTCTGTCTCTAAAAATAAATAAATAAATATTAACAATAAAACCTGATAGGGTTTACATGTGTGGCCCCTCCAAGTCTTATATTGAAATTTAACCCCCAGTATTAGATGTGGGGACTCCTGGGAGGTGTTCTGGTCTTAGGGGTGGATTTCTTAAGAATGGCTGGGTGCCCTCAAGGGAGTTCTCACCTTATGAGCTCACCAAGAGTTAGTTCTTAAAGGAGCCTGATGCCACCCTCTCTGTTCTTTCTCTAGCCAAGTGACACATCTGCTCCCCCTTCCCCTTCCTCCTTGACTAGAAGCTCCCTGAAGACCTCACCAGAAGTAGATCCTGGAATGATGCTCCTTGTACAGTCTGCATAACTGTGAGCCAAATAAAACTCTTTTATCTGCATTAGTACATTGCCTAGACTCAGGCATTTTCTTGATAGCAGTGCAAAGCAGATAGAAACAAAGGCTGATTGAAATGCCCGTGAGTGCCTCCTTGTAAGCTGGATAAGAGCTTTAAAATACACAGCCAGGAGAGTCGTATGTTCCCAAAACATGATATCCATCTTCATTCCTTAATCCAACAAGTTTTTCTTGGTCCCTACCACTGGGTAGGTGAAGTTCATCTCATAAAACGACAAGGTTTTATGAGAGCTCAGAGGTCTGAGCAAAAGTTTCCCAGATGAAGCAGCCTGTGAGCTGTCTCTCTGCCCTCCTGGGAAGGGTAAGAAACAGCAGTGCCGGCCAGTGTGGTGTTACCTGGGGGTACAGTTGTGCCCTAACTGAAGGAGCCTGTACTCAGCAACCAGTACAGCACAGTCCAGTCGGGTCCAGCTGCTCCAGAGCTTCCCAGCAGGTTGCCTGAGGATTCTTCAAGCCTACAGCAGTTTTCTTTCCCTGCCCCATCCTGCTTTCTCCTACTTTCTCTCTTTTTTTTTCTCTCCCCCTCCCCCACCCCCAGACCACATCTCACTCTGTCACTCTGTTGTCCAGGCAACCTAGTTCACAGCAACCTCAAACTCCTAGGCTTAAGTGATCTTCCTGCCTCAGCCTCCTGAGTAGCTGGGACTATAGGTGCTCACCACAAACACCCAGCTAATTTTTCTATTTTTAGTGGAGATGAGGTCTCGCTCTTGCTCAGACTGGTCTCAAACTGTGAGCTCAAGCCATCCTCACACCTCAGCCTCCCAGTGTACAGGTTGAGCCACCATACTGAATCTCCTACTTCCTCTTGTACGACTTATTCCCTAACATCCACATTGCACCTCCCACCCAACCTCAGTGCCAGTGGTGAGATGGACAGTTTTCCAGACCTGGGACGGATGAGAGATCTGAAAAACTCTAGGAAGGCCAGAGGGATTGCAAGGCAGTCAAGGATGACAGGAATAGAGGAGAGGAGCCAGAGAGAACAGTCACAGGATGGGACAGGAAGGCCACAGCCTCTAGGTAGAATTTTGGATCTTCACCCTAAGAATGATTGGCAGCCTCTGGAAAGCTTCATTAAGAGTGACACGATCAGATTTGTTTTAAATTCTGTTGCATGGAGGATGTGGGAAGGATAAATATGGCACCAACAAGGCCTGTAGATAACGGGGTGTGTGGGCAGTGCCTGTGGCTCAGTGAGTAGGGTACCAGCCCCATATACTGAGGGTGGCAGGTTTAAACCTGGCCCTGGCCAAACTGCAACAAAAAAATAGCCAGGTGTTGTGGCGGGCGCCTGTAGTCTCAGCTACTTGGGAGGTTGAGGCAAGAGAATTTGCTAAGCCCCAGGGCCAGAGGTTGCTATGAGTTGTAACACCACGGCACTCTACCGAGGGTGACCAAGTAATACTCTGTCTCTAAAAAAAAAAAAATAATTAAAAAAAGGGGGTGTGTGGAATGGGAAATAGACTCCCACCTCCCCAGCACCTAGCCTGTTACCTGGCACACAGGTTCCCTGCAAATTGTTGTTGAATGAATGAGTAAGGAGATTCTGCTAGGCCTCTGTTCTCCAGGTATTTGCAGTCCAGCAGATGGGCAGGGCATGGTAAGTGTGGTAAAGGTGGCCCCTAGAGTACAAGACCAGACAGTCCTTAGAGGCCATTCATGAACAACCACAGGGCAGAAGAGAAACTGAGAGAGCCTTCTGAGAAGAGCAGATAGGCACTGTGGGCACAGCTAACCTCCCAGACTACCAGATTATGCTTGGGCTGAGTGAGTGATTCTCTCAAGGGCAACTTAGTCCCTTGCTTACAAGAACACTTGGGAAGCCCAGAAGAAATTAATGGGCTCTCAAGAATCAAATGCCTTGGTTCATGGTCTAGGGCAGTGATTTGAAAGTGTCCAAGGATCACCTGAGTGTTTGCTTACAATGCAGATTCCAGAATCTTGCCCAGACTTAAGAGTTCTGAAATTCCAGGGGTGGTTTGGCCCAGGAATTTTCCTTTAATCAGGAAAATTTCCTGATGTGCACTAAATTTTGAGAAACACAGGGACAGGGCCAGCCTGGACTTGTCACAGTGGGGAGAACCCAGATCTGAATTCTTCCAAATTCGTAATTAATCCCATGTGTGATCCAGGCCATTCACCCTTTCAGCTTTAGCCCCTTGTATGCAGAACTGCCTATACGTTGGTCCTTGATATCTGAGTTCTCTGCTCTTCTGAGAACCTTGAAGAGCAAATTGACTGATTTTCTTAGTCACTTCTACAAGCTCTGCTCATTGAGCCTTGGACCCCTCATCTGTCAGAGAGAATGACAACAGTACCTGCTTCTGAGGGTTGCGAGAGGATTAGAGATAATATTTTTAAATTTTATTTTTCTTATGGAAATTTGAGATTAAAAAATCTGAAAGGATAAATAGTTATTTTAGGAAAAATTCAAACTATGTTTTTTCTCTGCTCTCACACAATAAGCACATCTGTGACCAAATGTATCCTTTTTTTTCAACCTACCAATAAGCAGTGGACAGTAGCTGGGTGTCCTCCAACTCAACGTTGACACCATTGACCTAAAGACAATGGCAGACCCCATGGGGTGAGGGAGCAACCCAAGACATGCCCCTCCCTTGAGACATCAGTCACAAGCCTGAGGACCCCCCCAGAGCTTATGACCAGCTGGTTTCAAATTGGAGTTCTCATGACCCCCTCTGGGATTTGCTGGAGCAGCTCGAAGAACTCAGGGAAACACCTACCTTTGCTGGTTTGTGTGGAACAGGAAGAGATAGATGCACAGGGCATGGTGTGGTGAAGGTGAAGGGGCACAGAGCTGCCACACCCTCCCTCTGTGTCACCCTCCAGGAGCCTCTTCACGTTCAGCTGTCCACAAGTTCTCGAGGCCCTGTTGTTTGAGGTATTTATGGCAGTGTCATTACAAAGGCATGATTGACAACCATGGAGAAATGTGACTGGACAAAAATGCATGATCTAAACCCAGTAGGGCCTGTTTAGACTTTCCTTGGCCTCCGTTGTAACATTCCATTCTTCTAGGTATGGGGTAAGACCCACTCAGGGATGAGAGTCTCTTGACCATAATCAGATTAGAGTCCTGCCTTGGGCAGGGGAAGGGAGGGCAGGAGAAGGTCAGGGAGAAAGATTCTGTTTTATGAAACCTGCTCCTGAGGGCTAAAGTTTCCCAATGTTACAGCAAAGACAAGGCCTGTAGGAGTTAGGAGTCAGGGACTGTGGCTTAAGGTATTTTCAAAGTTTTAAGAAATAATACATTTTGGGTGGCGCCTGTGGCTCAGCGAGTAGGGTGCCGGCCCCATGTGCTGAGGGTGGCGGGTTCAAACCTGGCCCTGGCCAAACTGCATCAAAAAATAGCCGGGCGTTGTGGCGGGCGCCTGTGGTCCCAGCTACTTGGGAGGCTGAGGCAAGAGAATCGCCTGAGCGCAGGAGCTGGAGGTTGCTGTGAGCTGTGACTACACAGCACTCTACTGAGGGTGATAAAGTGAGACTCTGTCTCTACAAAAAAAAAAAAAAGAAATAATACATTTTAAGGGTGGCACCTATGGTTCGGTGGGTAGGGCGCCAGCCCCATATACTGAGGGTGGCAGGTTCAAACCCAGCCCTGGCCAAACTGCAACAAAAAATAGCCAGGTGTTGTGGCGGGCGCCCGTAGTCCCAGCTACTTGGGAGGCTGAGGCAAGAGAATCACCCAAGCCCAGGAGCTGGAGGTTGCTATGAGCTGTGATGCCACGGTATTCTACCAAGGGTGACAAAGTAAGACTGTCTCCAAAAAATAAAAAAAAAAAAAAAAGAAATAATACATTTTAAAAATAATAAAAATTAATCTTAAAAATAAGTATAGTGAGCAGTGCTCATAGCTCAGTGGGTAGGACCCAATCTATATACACCAAGGCTGGTGGGTTCGAGCCCAGCCCAGGACAGGTAAACAACAATGACAATTGCAACAAAAAAATAGCCGGGCATTGTGGCAGGAACCTGTAGTCCCAGTTACTTGGGAGGCTGAGACAAGAGAATCGCTTGAGCCCAAGAGGTTGCCGTGAGCTAAGACACCAAGGCAATCTACTGAGGGCGACATAGTCAGACTCCGTCTCCAAAAAAAAAAAAAAGAAAGAAAAGAAGCACAGTATTGCTACATGATCTAGCAATTCCTTCTTAGGGTGTATATACAAAAGAATCAAGCAACCAAAAAATAGCCGGGCCTTGTGATGGGCGCCTGTAGTCCCAGCTACTTGGGAGGAGGAGGCAGGAGTCTTGCTTGAGCCCAGGAGTTGGAGGTTGCTGTGAGCTGTGATGCCACAGCACTCTATCCAGGGTGACAGCTTGAGGCTCTGTCTCAAAAAAAAAAAAAAAAAAAAAAAAAAGGGTGGCGCCTGTGGCTCATTTAGTAGGGCGCCGACCCCAAATACCAAGCGCTGCGGGTTCAAACCCGGCCCCAGCCGAACTGCATCAAAAATTAGCTGGGCACTGTGGTGGGTGCCTGTAGTCCCAGCTACTTGGGAGGCTGAGGCAAGAGAATTGCTTGAGCCCAAGAGCTGGAGGTTGCTGTGAGCTGTGACTCCACAGCACTCCACCGAGTGCGATAGAATGAGACTCTGTCTCCACAGAAAAAAAAAAAAAAAATCAAAAGCCAGAACGTATAGCGGCATTATCACAGTAGCCAAAGGAGAAAGCTGTGCAAATGTCCACTGATAGATGAACAGGTTGATGAAACCTGGAACACACATATAAGGAAATATTAATTGGCCTTAAGAAAGGAAATTCTGACACATACTATGACATAGATGAAACTTAAGGACATTTGTTAAGTGAAATATCGGATACAGAAGAACAAATATTTTATGAGTCCACTTACATGAGGTACTTGGAGTAGGCAAATTCATAGAAACAGAAATTAGAGGTTATAAAGGCCTAAGGTCAGGGGAATGGGCACTTAATAGTTTCAGTTTGGGACAATGAAAACAGATGAATGGTGGTGATGGTTGCACAATAATGTGAATACATTTAATGCCACTGAAATGTACACCCCCGAATAATTAAAATAGTAAATTTTATGTATATTTTCCACATTTAAAAAATGAACAAGGGGCTCGGCACCTGTGGCTCAACACCTGAGCTGGCAGGTTCGAATCCAGTCTGGCCCGCCAAACAACAATGACGGCTGCAACCAAAAAAATGGCTGGGCGCCCGTAGTCCCAGCTACTTGGGAGGAGGAGGCAAGAGACTCGCTTGAGCCCAGGAATTGGAGGTTGCTGTGAGCTGTGATGCCACAGCACTCTATCCAGGGTGACAGCTTGAGGTTCTGTCTCAAAAAAATAAAAAAATAAAAAATGAACAAGGATTCCCTGTAGAAGATAATTGTAGAAGGAAAACAATGTAAATCTTAAGAATTTTTTTTTGGCGGCGGGGGGGGGGGGTTAGAAAGTCTCACTTTGTTGCCCCAGTAGAATGCCGTGGTGACATAGCTCACAGGAACCTCAGACTCCTGGGCTCAAGCCATCCTCTTGCCTCAGCCTCCTGAGTAGCTGGGACTACAGGTGCCCACCACAATGCTTGACTATTTTTAGAGATGGGTTCTCACTCTCACTCAGGCTGGTCTCGAATTTGTCAGCTCAGCCTCCCAGAGTGCTGGAATTACAGGGATGAGCCACCACACCCAGCCTTGTCTTTGCTTTTCTTATTTTTAATTTAGGCTCGTTTTAGGAGGTTATAGAAATTTCAATGAGATCCCACCTGCTCTGAGTCTCTTGGAAGCAAATCATTGCCTCTCTATCAACCAAATATTAGTTGAGGTGTGGTAATAGTCAGGATGTGTGTATCAGAAAGCTCTGCACATGACTTGGAAAGTGGGTTAAAGAGGGACTTGTGATACTAAGCTAAGGTATACACAAAGAACTGGCATGTTGAGAATTCATATTGAAATTGAAGAAAGATATTTTACAAAAATGGTATTCACCATTCAGTATTGCATTAATAACATTTCAAAGTAGAGGTGGGCATGTTTCAATCTTAGCAGCCCACCTAAGTAAGTCCAGGTGGCGTTGGATAATAGAGAGAAAAGGTAGAAGAGTGAGGAAGAAAGAACAATTGTATAAGCTTCATGAACAAATAAAGCCTTTCATTTGGGGTGTGTTTGTTTTTCCACATCTCTGATTTCTTGTTTCCTGGTCTTACAGAGATATGAGGGCTCTTTAACTTTTACTTGTATGTGAAGGACATGTGGGAATGATTTCAGAAACAGCCCACAGGGCCGATGGAGAGTCCTTAGCAGTGAGCTCAGTGACTTCAGCTATTGAGAGCCTGAAAACACAGACAAAATCTTAAGCAATGGCTCAAATCAATATTTCCAGTTGATTTACTTGTCAAGTTTTCTCAGATATTTCCATAAAGGCACAGATTCTTTCATCTAGCAAAGTTCATGGAAAAGTTTTGGGACTTAGAAAAGTTGGAGAAAACAGGTGACGCCTGTGGCTTGGTAAGTAAGGCACTGGCCCCATATACCTGAGGGTGGTGGGTTCAAACCCAGCCCCGCCGAACAGCAACAAAAAAATAGGCGGGCGTGGCTCGGCACCTGTGGCTCAACGGGCTGAGGCGCCAGCCACGTACACCTGAGCTTGTGGGTTCAAATCCAGCCCGGGGTCCACCAAACAATGACAGCTGCAACCAAAAAATGGCTGGGCATTGTGGTGGGCACCTGTAGTCCCAGCTATTTGGGAGGCGGAGGCAGGAGACTTGCTTGAGCCCAGGAATTGGAGGTTGCTGTGAGCTGTGATGCCACAACACTCTATCCACAGTGACAGCTTGAGGCTCTGTCTCAAAAAAAATAAAAAATAAAAAATAACTGGGCGTTGTGGTGGGCACCTGTGGTCCCAGCTACTCGGGAGGCTGAGGCAAGAGAATCGCCTAAGCCCAGGAGTTGGAGGTGGCTGTGAGCTATGTGACACCATGGCATTCTCCCGAGGGTGAAAAAGTGAGATTCTATCTCTACAAAAAAAAAAAAAAAAAAAGTAGGGGGAAAAAAATAATTATGCAATACCATAAGCCCTTAAGTTTCGTAGTTCTCATTTATTCTTTTATATTTTGAATTCTTGTTCTTACTCATTCTTCAGACACTTGTGTGTCTGCAGGAAGAAGAGAAACCTCTTTCCTATTTTATTGCTGGAAAAAACAGGCAGAAATATTTACCTAGGATATTATCTATGATTTGTGTTTAGAACCACGTAGGCCTAGCAAGAAGCTTTCTTTATTAATAATAGTATTATTAAACTTACAGTTAATATATCTTGAACATTTTTAATGTGTCAGATACTGTGCTCAGTGTGATACTGCCTTATCTCAGAGATGCCTTAGAACAGCCCTGTGACATACTATTGTTGTCTCCATTATACAGGTAGAAAAACTGATATTCAGGTTGTGCTACAGAGGCAAGTGTGGCAATGCTGAGATTTAAACTTAGGACTCCATGGGTTAAGAACTCAGTCCCACAAGACTGTCCCCCACATTAGATACCACCTACAGTAGGGGCCACAGACTACCCACACTTTTGCCCAGCTGACGAAAAATTCAAGAGTTCCCGTGACTTAACCTAGGGTCAATAATTTGCTATAATGACAAAACTCAAAAAAGTGCTCTAATTAAAATTTTATTATAAAGGACAAAACTCAAGAAGAGACGTATAGAGCAAGGTATGAGAGGGTGGGAGCGCTTCTATGCTATCTCTTGGGCATGCCTCCCCAACACATGGATGTGTTCACTAACTCTTAACCATAGTTACAAACTAAAATCACAGGAATGCTGGTTTTCGTACTTGTTCATACATTTACCTCAACTGCAGAACTTCAGATTTTCTATTGCTCTGAGTTACAGTCTGGTGCCATCTCACTTCAACTTGAAAGACTCAGCACCTCTGGGATACTGCAAAGGCAGTCCTAAGAGGGAAATTTATAGCCCTGCAAGCCTTAAGAAAATGGAAAGAGAGGAAGTTAACAACTTAATGGGATACCTCAAGCAACTGGAAAAGGAAGACTATTCCACCCCCAAACCCAGCAGAAGAAAAGAAATAAACAAAATTAGAGCAGAATTAAATGAAATTGGAAACAAAAGGATTATACAACAGATCAATAAAAAAAATTGGTTTTTGGAAAAGGTCAACAAAATAGATAAACCCTTTGCTAACGTAACCAGGAAAAAAAGAATAAAATTTCTAATTTCATCAATCAGAAATGGTAATGATGAAATAACAACAGACTCCTCAGAAATTCAAAAAATCCTTAGTGAATAT